>SCDY01000834.1:0-62223 GCA_004143825.1 Drosophila micromelanica | reverse complement strand
TGGTCTTTTTGTTCATGGTTCGGTGCCTAGTTGAATTCTACATTTCAGTTTAAAAATAAAATTTTTGGTCCAAATTCATGTACAAAATATATACCCTAGTGTTCCCATCTGAGGATAGGTATCAACTTTCCCAAGTCGTAACTTTGCCAAAACTCAACCGATTTTGATGAGGGTGGTCTTTTTGTTCATGGTTCGGTGCCTAGTTGAATTCTACATTTCAGTTTAAAAATATATACCAAATTCATGTTAAAATTTTCAAATATATAACCTAGTGTTCCCATATGAGGATAGGTATCAACTTTCCCAAGTCGTAACTTTGCCAAAACTCAACCGATTTTCATAAGGATGGTCTTTCTGTTCATGGTTCGGTGCCTAGTTGAATTCTACATTTCAGTTTAAAAATAAAATAAAATGATCCAAATTCATGTAAAAAATGTTGGAATATATACCCTAGTGTTCCCATATGAGGATAGGTATCAACTTTCCCAAGACGTAACTTTGCCAAAACTCAACCGATTTTAATAAGGATGGTCTTTTTGTCCATGGTTCGGTGTCTAGATGAATTCTACATTTCAATTTAAAATTTTAATTATTTAATTAGTTGAAATGCTTAATTTATGCTTGTGTGGTATTTTAATTAAGAAGGCATGCTACTGATTGACAGACAACTGAGTGACAAAGGCTAATTGAAAATCACTAACTCTGTTGCCATGAGATGGCTAAGAAGGCCACCGTGGACTTATTCAGACGTCAGTAACAGCTGAAAGACGTCGGAATTTCTAAACTACTCACAATGGTAAAAAATTTGTTCATTTTATTTTAATACTCTTTTGGAATATTATACAAATTTCGTAGAATTCTGTTATTGAACACAATAACGAAATACAAGGCAATTTACTTTATTTTAGACATTTAATGGAAGGCGTTTCCACAATGATTTCAATACATTTTCTCAGAAGGTATTTTGAAATTCAAAAAGGTAGCGATAGCTACATAAGTGAATACTTTTTGGTATACGAAAAGCATTCGTTTATTATTACGCACCTGGCATTGATCTCTCATTAAAATCAATTGCCCGTTTCTATGCATAGATCTCTATTTTCCCTTGCGTCATGATAAATCATGTTAGCCCAGCCGCTGGATGCCCAGTGGAAAATGTTAATCATATATTCAACATAAATAGATGCAACGCTCCCTGTTCCCATTCTTTCGTTCAGTTTACGCATAAATCCACTGAAATATTTCAACAGAATTTTCTGTTTTTCTACATTTTCTTTCTTTTTCTGCTGTCGTTTCTTTTATTATTGTTTGTTGTTATTGTTGTTGTTTTTTTTTTTTGCTTATCTACGATGCTGCATGCGCCTGAACCATGCAGCAAAGCCGCTTCCCGCTGCCCCACTGCCCCAAGGCCCGCGGCTGGCAGCCCTTTTTACAGTGAGCTACTTTATTATGCTAAAAACTCTGGGCCAAAGTGTGTTATATGGCATAATCCACTAACGAAAATTGAGCAGGAATTTATTATGTTTTATATGCCTAAACAGGCGTCGGTATCAGGAAATAAGCGCGCGCACGGGGAGAGGAGGAAATTGAGGCATGACAGCAGTCAAGGGCATTGTAGATTTAGCGGGAAAGGGGACGGTTACGTGGGCGCAGAAATACATAATGAATTATGCAGGGCACTCACAACTGGAATCCTCACAGTCCACTAAGCACACATACACACTCACACACACACACATGCATACACTCACGCACATACAGCAGACATATCAATAATTCAACAGTCCCAACGAAAAAAAAAAACCAAAACAAAATCTACAAATCAAGCCAAAGAACTCCGAGTCTTGTGGACGCCTAAAAGATACCAAAAATGTAATTCCCAAACACTAAAACGAATTAATATTAATAGGTAGATAAACTCAGCATACCCTGCAGTGGTCGGCTGCCTAAAGGGTATCATCGTAGAGATTGAAGGAACGAGAGAAACGAAGAGGAGAAATCGAAACAATGCAAATAGAAAACGATGTCGACTTGATGAATTATAGAACGTAATCTGAATTGAAATATAAGTGAACTTTATATACGTTTTTATTACGTATAAGTATGTCAATATATATATATATGCAAATACACACACGCACACACATGTACATAGATAGGCAATACATTAAGTCCAACTAAATTTATCGCAATTTATTTTTTGGTTATTATGGCCAAATAAAATGCACGAGATGTGAAGTGTAATATTTCATCACAGTTAGCCAGAACAGACAGTTGGAGAGACAGATAGACAGTTGGGGGGCGTGGACGAGGTAAATGCTATATATGTATGTATATATAAATAAAAAGATTTATCGCTGCACTCGTTTCGTTCCGTGTTTTGTTATCGAATGTAATTTATGCAGTCAAATATTGAATTAATTCACTTGGCTTTATCAATATGAACGTTTATTATGTGGTTATACGCAACAAGCAAATAAAGAAATAAAAACTAACGGCCTACGAATATCTTAAGAAAAAATTTTATTAACAAGTAATTTTTTGTTAATTGGTGAGAATAGAGTTTTTCACCCTATCCATTTTGTAATTATTTACATTTATTTAAAAGCCAGTGCTACCATGTATAAAAAATGAAAAATGAAAAGCGTATTTCCGAGAAGTCTATAAAATAGTAAACGAATTGAAAAAAAAAAATTCATCAGTCATAAAGGTTATTGTTGACTTGATTGCTTGATTATTTGTTTGTTTAATAAAATGAATTTACCAGTTCGCTTATTACTTTTAAATCCAATTAAAAATGGCTAAAATGCGTGAAGTATCAAATATTAAATTAAAACCTGCATTGAAATTGGTTTAAACATTGTTATGTCCACTGAAAAATAATAAATTCGGTTTACGACACCAAATGTGAAACTCGTAGTGCAAGTTATTTAATTTGTATTCGCTCGAATTGAGCTTTTTTTTTTTTTTTGTAAGTACAGCTGTCGGCAAATGGATTTCATAAATGCCAATATAATAGTGTATATATTTCAAGCTGATCAAAAAGTTGTTAGAAATGAATCAAAAAAACAATTTTGTTTTTTCTAACTTTCCAACATAGCAAGTTAGTGAAAAATGTCAATGATACTTTTGCAGTAAATTTTAAATAATATTGTTTTTATTTTTTTTTAAGAGAGATATAGAGAGAGCTACATATATATTCAAATTGTTTATTTCACTAAATATTTCATTGCTTATGATTCATGATTTTAAGAGTGTAGCTTTATAGAGCAACTAGTGCAACCTGCTATTGTAGGTGAGCATCAGCCAAATAAGGCCACTCATACTGACAGGTTTTGATAAACGAATACCAGTCGCCAGTGTGAGAACTTTTCACGAGTCTTTGGAGCACGCGGCCAGGGCTTAGCCTGAGCTGGCTAAGTGGCTGCAGTTTTTCGTTTCCTTGAATTGCTTTTACTCAACAAAAAGCTGACGCAAGTTGGCCTCAGATCACGAGCCGCTTTGAGGCGCACTCGTGAGTGTTAAAAGTACTCGTACTTAAAGTGCATTTGTTTCTCGCGCGTACCATGCATTTGAAGTGAGCTCTGCGAGATTCCTCAAGAGACTTTGTGGACAAACAAAGGCGAACAAGAAATACAAAAACAAAAAAAAGATAAAAATAAACTTTGCAATATCTTAAGTTTATTCGTGCTGTAACTAGAGGAAAGATACATAAGCTACAAGCTTTGGGCTTATCAGAAGACTTTCTAGGAATGAGAATCACAAAGAGAGGCAGGATAAAAAATATATACATATATATACAAATAATAAAGAACTTGAAGATTTTACCTGTGGTCAGAAAAATATTTCTTGTTAAATGTGATCATCGAACTAAACCATTTTGTTTGTGTGTGAAACGCCCGGCTCACATGGCCTCAATTTGGATTCAATTACAAATTTCTTACGGTGCTAATTCAATTACGAATACCCGGCAGCCGTGCGGCAACCGAATTAAGCTACTTACACAATAATTGACTTCAACAAACTGCATTTGTTGCACATTTATCTCAGGGCCCCGTCTCGACACCCAGTTGTGCGCCCTATCGACCCGCCCAGCCACTGAGCTCAAGTGCCACGAAAGATAAAAAGTAAACTTTAGCAAAGTGGCAGCAGGCGTACAACAGCGGGAGAGAAGAGGGGTGAATGAAGGGGGCGGTCTTGGGCATGCCGTAAGCCAGCGCTGAAGTGTCTTGGGCTTTGTTTACTCACCAGGCGGCACTTCCGCTTCCTCTTGCCAGCTGCGGTTTCTGTTTTTCCTACTGCTGCCTGATGCTGCTGCTGCTGCTGCTGCTGCTGCTGCTGCAGCTCCATCAAATTGCAATATCCGCGACAGCGACATCGACATCAAGCGGCTGCCATCGATATCCCAGCCATTTGACTGCGCTCCCTACCACCCCTCCCAACCCATTCACGATCCCGTTCTACTCCGTAGGCACCGCCTTCTGGCCCTATTCTCCTTCGCGCCTTATTCGTTGTGTGTGGTGGCAAGATTAATGCATTTTAGCCAAGTGGAGCCGCATTGTGCGGGGTGTGAGCATCTTAATACTTTGGTTTCACTTAAAATGAACAGCCGCGCAAGCCCCAATCTCCTCCACCACCCCCACTCAAGCCACACACACTTTACAATCCCTTCCGCGCGCTCTTTATCAAGCAGCAGACCACGACAGGCACCAGCTCTTTGCATATCGATAGCTCTTAAGCCCGTGACTTGTTACTGTTTAAAGAGCAGTTACCAGAGCTGAGTTGTGGAGCCCCAGGCTTCACTTTGATTGATCACCGCACATACTTCTTAAATAGTTGGCACTCGTTGTTGTTGCCTTCAGCGTGTTCAAACATAAGCAGAAAGTTGAATAGCTTCATAGGAGACAATTGTGAAACAGCTTAATAAGACTTCAAGCTAACAGCAAGTCAATCGAAAGACGAAAGAAAATAAGCCAAGCTTAGCTAAATATTGTGGCTTAGATATCTGGGAGCGCGAAGAAAATACCGATATTACTTTATTAAATTTAAAAATACAAAAATGTTCTCCTATGATCTATAAACTGTTAGTTTACAAAAATAATTATACAAAAACAAAAAAAATAAATAAACAAAAAAGTGTCGGTCAAAACTGTTTTAAAATGTATACCTAAAAAAAATACACAATATAAAGTTAATACCGAATTAATTTCTAAAGAACTTACACTAAAGTTTATTAAACAATCAGAGTTGATTATTCACGCCGCAATACCTACAAATTGGCAGTGCAAATTAACGCGTTAGCCAATAGAATTGAATGGCGTTAATAAATAATTAAGAGCCATTGATGTGGTTGATACCACTTTAAAGGCAGCAGAAAACAAACAATCAAAAATAAACAATCAGCAACAAAATGTCAGTGACACAAAGTCGAAATTCAATTAATAGCTATATATATATATATCTATTAACACATAATGTGCAGCAAAAAAATTAAAAATAAAACAAGAAAAAGAGCACACACAAAAAAAGGTGAAACACCTAGAAAACTTTCAAATGTTGTATATGAATTGCAGTGTTTTTATAGTGCTAAAAATCGACTACAAACAAACAAAGAATGTAGCATTAACAATATCGATTTATAGTTGCATAATAAAGTACATTTAATTCTTAAAATTTTATAAATTTTAAAAGAAGATCCACAGAACACTCCAATATCGTTGCTGCTTAATGGAATCCTATGCAAGTTTTTTTTTTGGCTTACCTAAGAGGCGCCCCTCGCTTCTGCTTCATATGGAATTTTGCTGGTTTATGCACAAATAGAAAATTTAATTAAGTACATTTACTTAAAGCGGCAAAGAGAATTGCAGTTGCACGTAAAATTGCCGTCAGGTGGCGCCACCAACTTCAAAACGACATTAGACTTCACAAAGATTGCACTCCTATCTGTTGGCTTACGTGTGTGTGTGTGTGTGTTCGTATTTGTGTGAGTGTGTTACTTCTCGTATGATGCAGGGAAAACTAACAAAACACGTGGATAATTTTAATTTTATGTACTTTCTGTTGCAGACACACGGGCCAAACTTTTCAAAATTGTTTTTGCCAACAACAAATAAGTAAAGCAACAATAATAATAACAACAACAACAAGAGCACTAGTCGTAGCTATAAATCTTTGCATACCACAGGGCGCACAGTAACTATTGTGGCGCTTTCGCCCTGCCCGCCGCAGTCTCGCCTAGTGCCACAATGTGGCTTGAGCAATTTGTGCAACGGCAGCAACAACAACTGCACTGGCAGTAGCTGCAGCGAGAGCAACTGCAACAACAGTCCGTGCAAATAGTATGTACACACATGTGCTGGCTACTGCCGCATTAGTTTTACTTTTTGCATCGCATGACGTTGGGGGTGTCATATTGAAAAGAATTGCTTTCAAATTGGGCCAAGCCAAAAAAAACGAAACACATACAAAACAACAATGCGAATAGAAAGCGCAAACAAAGTGCAAAAGCTGAAACAAAATGACCGATGGCAACTGAAAAAAATTTGTTTCGAAATTAATTGCAGTGGTTGCAAATAGAAAAACTAAAATACAAAAAAAAAAACTGAAAAATAAAACAGGAACACCAAGAAAACCAAACAAATCGGGCAAATTGAAAAAAGTGTGCGTAGATTCGGCAACAGTTTTGATACTCTATACCTATTACAAATTGATAAATAAGTGTACATTGGTTATGTGCAGGTGTATGCAACAGGCAGCAGACTTTTCAGTTTCCCCGAAACAACAAATTTAGCTTTACAGCCAAGGTATAATATATAAAAATAAGCGTTTAATACATTAACACATCACATTTGATATCCACTCGTAGCTGATTACAGGGTATCTCAAAGTATGAGCTTGTAGTTGGCTGCTTTTCTCTTGACTGACTTGATGGCCAAAAGTCAGTATGCACAGTGGGTCTATGCATGTGAATTGGGCTGTCCAATTTATTTACTTTTATTCATTTTATATTATTATATTTTAAAAAGTGCATGCTAAACTTGCAATGAACGTAGAAAACCAGTGGATAACTTTTACAATTTGCACGCCAGTTGGCAGTTTGTTTTTAAGTAGGTTATCCTTTTTACAGCCCGTTGGCAATGCAAATTTTGCTCATGTGCTCAAAATCCGTTGGGTGATAAATGCCCATATTTGCATTCTTGAACATTATGTTTACTGATTTCACCGAATGTTTAATGAATTGCAAATATAGATCGAGTCTGGCTACGGCCAGTGTTTGTCGTGTATGTGTGCGAATTTTAATATGCGATGTCGGCCCAATGGAAAACCAAAATTCATATGTTTGGCTGCAATTGCAAATTTCGCAATTTTTGGCCTATATTTGCCGCATGTAAATTCGTTTTAATGTAACTTGGGCTATGTGAGGTCCACCATGGCTATGTCCAATATATATCAATTTCACCAGCTTCCGGCTTCGATTATCTGTTTGATTTAATGATAAATATAGTTGTAACGAATACAATTTGATACGCGCACAACATGAGTGCCAACAAATGTCTGGAAGTTTGTTAAAATCTCTTCATTTGGCACTTCATATTTATTTATCTTGTTAGCCGCATGCCGAAACACAGCGAGCAGCCACGCCCCCTTTGCAGCATATAAATTAATCAATTGCAGACACACACAAACTGAGAGCACACATGCCCGCAAGCAAATATTTGTCACATCTGTATAAACTCTGGCCAAAATGCCGAATACTCGAGTATGTGGTCCGGCTATGACCCCAAAACGAGTCAGTTGGCCATCAAAGCTGCAGTTCAGCTGTCAATATAAGTCGTAGCTGTCACCGCCATGACAGACAACATCGCAAACACACACACACACACACACCCACACACACACCCACACACACACGCACACACATGCACACACGCACATATACATATTCTGTGGACTGCTTGGCTGACTGATACTCGCTGTTGGCTGTTCTCTGCTCGTCTATAAATCATGTTAATTACGTTATAGCAAATAATTTGCCTGCATTTCCACACACTCCCAACACACAGACACACATTGCCAGCCGTCAGTCGTCGTCAGTTGCCAGTTGGCTCACATCTGTAATGCATCGCTTATTTGCTTATTGTCCTGCGGCTCAGCGATATTTGCGGTTGGTCTGAATCAGCAAACCAATGTGCGCTGCCAGTGCTATAAGAGTCTGCTTCGCAGAAAAAACAATTTCAACGAAAGCCATGCTCTGTATTAGTTTCAGAAAACATTGAACTCTGCACATTGAAAACTTTCTTCTATTCCATTTTTTTTTATTGATCTAAATCGGTTTATCTGACGATTATAACTTTTTTGCACATTGGCAACACTAATTTTCGTTGTACAACACTCACATTCATATAAATATAAATATTCTGTTTTTACAGATTAACATTTATTGCACATTCGCAACACTGTTTTCGTATCTACTTTTCGTTGTACAACACTTCATACTTTATAATATAATCCATCCTATCTAAGCCACTTTAGACTAATCATTTGTATTATTTATTATTTGATAAGACTACGCAATAGAGATCTTAAAAAATATTTTCAGCGTGCTTTTAAACACTATGGCAAACATTTTCAGACATTGTCCAACACTGCTCACAGATTTCGTGCACGTAAGACCTCATCACAATCAGTTGGAGTGAGCACTGACTGTCAGCTTGGAATTTTGTTTGCGCTCACTCAACGCTAAGCGAGGGACCTCCGCTTGCGCTGCACGACAATGCTCGATGGCAGACCCATGGGACTGCCTAGCTGACTCGACTAGGTGCTGAGTGGAAAACGGCGGACGGGGGGTTGAATACGGTCGACGGTGCCCTGGTTTAATTGAGTTTGCCGCAAGCAAATAGCTAGACTGACAGTTGAAGTTGCAACTTTAACCACTTGCCCACACTGAACACTCAAGCAAGTTCTTTCGGTATTCACACCCTGTAGTTAAAACAAACGTTTTGAATGGGTATCATACCCTTCTTATATGTAAGGTATATATAGTCATGAAGTAAATGGATATTCGAGGTGATATATACTTATAGTCTTATATGCTACATCACTTCGGTGTTGATCATATTTTCCTGATATGTAAGGACATGTTAATTGTCAAAATCAGGAAAACAAAAGTATATAAAAAAAGTATAATCCAATCCAACTAACTTCGATAAAGAAATCGATAAAAACGAAATTGGCTATTTTCACACCGGTCCTAAAAAAGTCCAAGACATCTCTTTATGTGCGTTAGATATTTTATGATTCATTTATAAAATAATCTGCAAGAAATAAGTACAAACATTCAAATACAAACATATTCGATACACGCATCCTTACGAAACTTAAAAAGTAATTTCGAAAATCACCCAAGTTCTAATAAACCCATCAAGAGTATTTCGAAGCCAGTCATTAAAGACTAAACCAGTTTTACTAGCTTTTCTGTATTTGTTAAGCAGCCAAGTCGCCATCGTAAAGCATAAAGCATACATATTAAATGATATTTTTATAAAAGTATCTGCAGAGGATAAGCACAATGAAGCATATTCGTTCCATGCCACTTCAGAAAACTTGAAAATCAATTTCGAAAATCACTAAAGTCCTATATAAACCGCCGAGGGTATTTCAAAGCCAGTCATTGAAGACTAAACCAGTTTCGCTAGCATTTGCTTTTTTTTATTTGTTAAGCAGACAAGTGGCCATCATAAAGCGGGCCACACAGAAAATGGCCTCACGTCGAGATTTCCACACTCTAACAAAAAGTGGCAGGCCAAGACAATGGCGATAGGCCATCATCATTTGGGACATCGAGCTGGTTGTCCACTTGTTTGGCCCATTCACAAGTTTAGCACATATACACACACACACACTTACACGTATAAATGTGTGTGCTGCTGTGTTTGTCGCCGGCCATCGTTTAATGCAGTGGAAAAATGATTTGACTGGGCCGCTTCCGCTGCCCAATTTGCGGTTGAGTTTCCTTAGAAACTCTGGACCCACTTATGTGAGTTCGGGCCCGATTGCAGCACCAGCTTATATAGCTGGCCCATCTGCAGTTCCAGCCGGACCACGTCTTTGTTTGGGGCCCAGTTTGTCAGTGTTTTTGTGTGCTTCAAATTTATGATTTGGCATGTGACTTTGAAAAGCGAAAAGTTCTTTGCCGTCGCCTTTGGGGTTGGGTTGCCTTTCACTCTGCCACGTCTTTCAGATTCATCTTTGTGTTTGCCTTCGTTTCGCTTGACATTTCACTTTTACCATTTTCACAATATTCCTCTTATATATGTACATATACTATATTTTTTTCCTCTCCTTTTTGTTGTTGTTGCCCTTTTGCTGACAAACATATTCTTTTTATTTTTTACTTTGCTCTGTGGTTTGCTTGTTAAGCAAAGAAGTTGTTTGCCATGCACGCTCGAAGATGTTCTGATGCTGGCACATTGAATTATCAGCAAGAGCCCTAAAAGATCACAGTGCAACTTGACATCGGATACTAAGCCTAAATACAAATATTCAATTCCTTTAAAAAAAAATGTTTACTAAAATATTCAAAAGAAAACTAATGGAACTAATTACTTAATATTATAGAAATATTTAAAGAGATGAGATGAGAAATACTCCAAGATTTTTTTTTAACATTTTTATTGTTTCACTTAAAAATATTTAAGAAAAGAAAAAAAATAATTTAAAAAAAACTTTCAAAAGTAGAATATAGGAATATTTTAAAGTATTTACAATGGAGCAATAAAAAAACAAGAAATAAAAATAAAAATGCAATTCTAAGAAACCAAATATCAGTAACTAATATTTTTATTTTATTTTTATTTTTTTGTATTATATTAAAAATTTGTTCATCACATATTAAGTCTTGGGTCAAGTTGTTAACATCAGCCTTTATGTCTTATCAGGTTTGAATCTTTTATGGTTATAAGGCATGGCCTAGATACGTCTGGTCTTATGCTATCAGTTCTTTTCATGTTTTTAATTATTTTCTTATGCTTCACTTAAATACCTTACGCTACTGCTGCCTGCTGCCTGCTGTCTGCTGCCACTGGGCCTGGGTTCCACCCACCAATCGACCCGTTCTCCGTCTTGAATGCTTTGTAATTTTTGCGGTTTTTAAGCCTTTGCGGGTGGCTGCAGCCTGCTTCTGGCCTTGGCCACAGCTTCTTGCCATACAGCAGCAGCTCTACATCAATAATGTGGATTTTTGGGCCTGCCAGTTGCCGGCTGTTATTCTTTTGTTGTTGTTGTTGTTTTCTCTTCTCTTTTTTTTTTTGGATTCTATTATAATTGTTGTTGTGGCTTTTGTTGTTGCTGATGTTATAGTTGTTGTTGTTGTCACGATTTAATCTTTGGCTGCTGTGGATAATTGGGGGCTTAGGCATGCGCATAAAAGTCATTACGTTGACTGCCGCAAAACGAGCAATTTAGATTTATTCTAATTAGTGGCCCAGTAGAAGCAGGAACAACATCAACAGCAACAGCAACATTGTAAAAGCTAATCAAAGCTTCGGCTACAAACGGAAGTGTGTCTTGAAAAATGTCGCTTCTTAAGCGACGTAGTTGCCTGGAAAATCTCATTGAAATCGACAGCAGCTGTTCCCATTTCGGGTTTTCTTTCTTCTTTCTCTTTGTTCCCATTTTTATACACTTTTATCGGGCATAATGCGTTTTGTGCGACGTTTAGAACTTATGGAAATAAACATTTTCCATTTCAGAAATAACATATACATGTTTATAGTATATTTTATTTAAAATAACTGCTGTTGCTTAAATACTTATTTTATTTGTTCTTGTTTACTGCGACATAGTTAAAGATCACAAATAAAAGTAGAGTATAATTCATTCGGCATTTTCTTCAATCACAATTTTTCCTTTAAACAATTTGTGCCTCATTGCGTTGACGCTGTGTGCACAGCAGTGGCAATTTAAAATAATCTGCACACATTTCGATTGGAAATAATTTGTCGTCATCAAATTTATACCCCACTTAAGCCAAAACAATTTATATGAATTTCCAACCAAATTTAAATCAAGCTTAATTAAACAACATAATATTTTGCTAAGATTGTATAAATATATTTTAATCGAATGTATTCTTGGCAGCAATATTTTGCTTTAAACCTATGCAAATTGATTTGACTTTTTTGCTAAATAATAAACATTATTGACTATATTTGTGAAAATGCAGCTGCAGTCAACTATTTTGTGAGCTTAAATTAGTTTTTAGCTTATTTTTGGAGTCATTTGGTTAAATGAGCGCTGAGACAATCAGTTATGTGTGCCTTATCTGAGCTTAGCTGAGTTTGTATCTCTCTTTTATATTGAGTTGCTGGCTTGGCTAATGATTCGCTGCCACGCCCCGGTTTCATTTTACGCTTCGCACTCACAGCGGCCACGCTGCGTATACGCAATGGCAGTCACTTTGTTTCAATATGCACGCCACGCCCCAACGCGCCCACACATGCCGGCTTCGGGCTCAAAGTCACTTAACCAAATAAATTTTCGAAAAAGCAGAAGAAGAAAAAAAACAAAACGTGAAAGGAAAACGAAAAAAAAGAGCAGCGGCGCTCGTGAAAGTTGTCGTTGTTGTTGTTGTTGTTGTTGTTGTTGTTGTTGCTGTTATTGTTGTTGTTGTTGTTGTTGTTGTTGTTGTTGTTGTTGTTGTTGTTGTTGATGTTGCTCAAGTATTTATTTTGCCTGAGTGCGCTACAGTTTTTAAGTTTGTTTGCGCTGTGTTTGCAGCGAGGCTCAAGGCACAACTTGCAAATATTCATTACAAACACACACCGCACACACACACACATACGCCGCACACACTGAAATAGCACAGTGTGGCAAGGCGCGAGGTTAGCGTAATGCCGTCTCACTCACACAGACAGCTATCTACTGGGTGAACTTAATGTGATTAAAATTGTATGGCTGTTACTGGCTGCTGAAGCTGGGATCGCCATCTTATCGCTCTGCACTTTCACCTATGCCATGCCCACCGCCCACTCCCCTATTTGCCTTAAAAAAAAAAAAAAGAAACGCTCGCGCTGCCGTTAAAAGGAAGCAGCAGCCACCTGCAATAAAACCAAAGTGTGGCAACACTGGCGCTGCCATGCCCCCTGCCCCAGAACCTGCCATCAGCGACAAGAACTAGTGAGACTTGCGCGCGGCAGCCACAGCTTAAAGTAGCAAATTTATTTGGCATTTCTTGATTTTATGTTGCGTTTATTTTGCGATTGCGCATACGCCACATTGTCCCAGGCGCAACGCCACAGCAGCAGCAACAGCAACAGCAGCAGCGGCAGCATTGTTAAAGCGCCGCTTAATGGATGCTTAAATAAAATTTTAAAGCATTTCAAATTTAGTGTCGAGTTTTAGTGTTTGTCATTAGTGTTTTGGCAGGCGTTAAATATTTAATGGTCGCCGTGGCACTCGAGACGATGGCAACGAAAGGAACGTGGCAAACTTTGCGAATGAGAGAAAGCGAACGCAGACGTGAATGTCGTTAGGAGCCTCGCAAATTTGCAACAAAGTGTTTGTGTTGTGGATAATTAATATGGCAAAAGGCAGGGGCTACTTCCTGGTAGCTTTTGGCAAATGGACAAAATATTTACGACACTTTTGAACCGGCCAACAAAAGTTACACTTTATATACATTCTACAAAGTGCAAAGTATATATACGAATCGGGAAAACTGTTGCACATGCGAGCATACAACAATCCAGCTTTGCAGTTCGATTCGCGGATTTAGTTTGTTGCATTGCTCATTAAGGCAGTTGAGAACTTGTATTAAAAATCTCATTGCTGGTTCGGTTTACGGGTTGAACAAATATATCGATTTTGTTACGGTCTGTTAACCACTTTTCATTAATTTAAGTTTATCTTAAATTTAAATACAACAAAAAAAAAAAAAAAAACAATTAAAATGCATTTCATTGCACATTTTCATTCACAAATAAAACATAAATAAAAAAAAATAATTTGCAAGACAAACATCGTTAAAATAATAAAACAGAACTAAAAACGAAATCAATGCAATTATATACTGATATATACATATATAAATAAATAAAAAAAATTTTGTTTAGTTTATTTTGTATTGTTTTCAATTAAATTTGTTTAACGTTCGCTAAAAATAGTTCAAAAGAGGTTTAACCGGCCTTGTTTAAATTCCAGGATATGCTTTTTGTAACATTTTTACGAGTGCTATATACAAGTCAGGTAAATTCCATATACGCAGTAATAATAATAATAATATAAATCTATGTCCAAGCTTTGCGTTTAACACACACAAACAGACAGCTGATATATAAAAATGTATATATATATATGTATATGCATATTGAAAGGCGCACTCAATTGGCATAGCCATGTGAGAAAAGCAAAGCCAAAACACAACGAGAAACGAAACCGAAATACAGATGCAGATGCAGATGCAGATGTGAATGCAGAGTAGCAGCAGGCGGCAGGCGATGACTATGGCTGAATGGCTATTAAATACACGAGGGAAGCTACTTTTAACCCAAATCTGCGGGCATAAAAGCCAGCTAGGCAGCCAAAGGAGCAGCAGAGAGGCCAGGCCACACATGAGCACAAATAATGCAGAGATGCAGCGACCATGATGGCCGTGTGGAGCACTGCCAAAGCCGCCAAAAGAAGTGGCTGTGAATGGGACAGAGATAGAGATAGCTGAGACAGCGACAGCGACACTTGTCTGACAATGGCAGCAGCCTGGCAGGCGTCATCCGGGTGCACATACTCCTCTAAGCGCACACACGCAAGCTGGCTTCCAGTTGCTGCAGTTGAAGGCGCCTTGGCAGCGCTGCATTCAGATGCACATGGTCGGGCGTGATTAAGCTGCAATTTTTATACAATATTTACACAGTGTGTGGAGCATTGAGAATTGTACGAGTGGCTGATGCCACTGCTGCTGCTGCTGCATGGTGGCAAATCGTTGCTGCTGTCCATGCCACATAATGACATTCATGCACAGTTGCAAAGGCTGCCAACAAGCATCGCATCGCACCGAATCGCGTCGCTTTGGCGGCAGCTATATAATACAGATATTACAATATGCGGATTATTAGGCATTATGCATGTGTATCTATCTGTCTCGCTCACTTTTCACTCTGTGTGTGTGTGTGTGTGTGTGTGTGTGTGTGTGTGTGTGTGGGTGTGTGTTATTGTGCTAACAATTTCTATTCATAAACGTGTGTGTGGCATGCAAATTTATTGTATACTTTGCCGCCAAGCAGCGACATTTTCATTTTGGCTTTGCCTTTGCTTTTGCTTTGGGTTTTTGATTGGGATTTGCATTTGCCATTGGCATGTGATATAGTTGATGAGTAGGGGGGTTGAAGGGTTTAGGGTATTGGGATTTGGGTGCCAAGGTTTCTGAGCGTCCAACTGTGTTTTGTGTGTGTGTGTGTGTGTGTGTGCCTGTGTGGGCTTAATGCCTGGCTGTCATTAGCATCGCATTTGTTGTGCCTGCACAATGAAGAAACATTATCAACTTGCCCAAATCCTGCTTAGCACACCCACACAAATAAAATAAAAGCAATTCAGTTTTAAATATAGCAGTACCATAATTAAGTTTAAGGCCGCCAGATTTTCAATTACTAACATTGCCTTCAATAAGTTAAGATACCTATGGCATAGATGTTATAGGCAATCAAAGATCCGTTTCAATTCCGATAAAAGCCGATTCATTTCATTCATATATATTAGTTTTTAATGTGCTTTAATTGCAATAATTTGTATGCAGACTGCATTACGCCAATCTCCTATGTTTTAAAGTAAAACATGTTTTTTTTAGCTTCGACATTCACCTGAAACTTAACCGTAATAAATTTCAATACGACCTGATCCTTGACTAATGTAGGCTCTAATCTGCATTGTGGGTTGCCTGTTTTAATAAAAAAATGTAGCTTTAAACACTTCATTTAATTAATTCAAATAATGTTAGTTAAAAGATGTAGCTGCCCAAATTGCCAGATCTAAAAAAAATTATTAATATTATGGCTTCTACGTTCAGCCAAGTGTTCGCATTTAAGCACAAAAGCAGGCAACATTTTTAAACGTTTCGCCCCAAATCTCTTTCGCGGACCGTTAATGTTCATTATGTGACTGACGATACCCGCACACACCCATACACCATACACATACACCAATACAAACACACTCAGCGAATTTTGGTCTACTTATTTATTTATTTTGCCACTTAAGACTTTAAGTGCCAACAAATGCGACTATGGGAAATAAATTACAATTACACAGCAAATAAATAAAACAACAACAATAAAACCAGCTGAAATACCATACGAAAAAAAACACTCCAAAATGATATCATTAAACAAATGAAAAGTGTCACAGCAAATAAAACAGTTTAAGTATTGTTATTAATTAAATGGCATTAACTGCCAACCCATTTGAAATCCGATGAGGTCAGATGGAAACACGCAGTCCAACATCAAAAACCAATCACAAAGCAGGCACCAGCCACAGCAATGACAACAAGAACAACAACATTACGAAGCAACAATTTCAACTGAAATGACATTTTATTAGATTTAATTGACAAAGTTCTTCCGTTTTTTTTTAATTTACCAACTGCAACAGAAACAACGGTTTTGGTAGTTAAATATATATGCTACCTGCATTTATTTCCGTCTCTCTATTTCTCTCTTCTCCCCCTCTCTTTACCTCTTTCTATTTTTTTTTTTCTATCTATCGCTTTGCTGTTGCCTTCAGGTTAACCACAAGGCTGTTATAAAAATGTTTTCATGCCACAAATTTTATTTTAATTTGAAATTGTCATAGCATTCAGCTTTTGAAACCGAATACTTTTAAATTCCATTTTAATTTGGCTTACGGCAAAATTCCCAGTTTTATTATTCCTTTTTTTTTATCCAACTGTGTCAGTGCTTTAATACTATGTAATGGAATGCAGCTTAAAGTATAATATTTTAGTGTTATATTTGAATTCAAATTTAAAAAAAATATATGTGGGAAGAAACGAAACGAATGTATAAGGCTGTCCTTTGGCTATGTATGACAAATTAGAAATAAACAAAAACAGAATAAGAAGAAAATACATTTAAATAATGTAGCTGAGAATTTGATTGGAATATACATCGTAATCTTCGTTATGTAATCTGCAGCTAAGCATTATCGAAAGAATTACGAGCAAAGTTAATCAAAAGCGCTTAATATACAGAATATTCTGAATAAGAGATAATTGTAACTATCTACTATACAACTAGACACAGTTAAATAAACTTAATTTCCAGTTAAGGAATTTCGCAGTTCATTAAGTGCATATCGATAAAAGCAAATCGAATAGGAACCTATTGATTTGAGTAGACCAAACTAATGAGTAATGCAAATCAATGCGAAATTACGATTGCAACACCCAAATGCCAGTTGTCATTTGTCATCTATGCGATTACTGTGCCTGATATCAGAGCCAATTTAATTTGTGCACTCACTTGGCCTACTCGCAAATTTGCTCACATTTTGTACATTTGTCATGGGACCAACTATCGTTTCAAAACATCAATCTATTTACGATTCCATCATAATTAGCACATGCCGCACTCTCAATGTGTCTGTGTGTGTGTGTGTGTGTGTGTGTGTGTGTGTGTGTGTGTGTGTGTGTTGGTGCTATGTTATTCATAAAGCAAAGCTTGCCAAGTGAGAGGTTGACGCTCTGGTGCAAACTTTGGCCAAACATTTGTAATTTCAAATATGCTCGTAAATAAAACAAATGCAAATGCATTGGCAGCAAATTAGCCAGCAGTAACAATAACAAGAACAACCACAGCGCAGAGGCAACAATTGAGCAACTGAACAACTGCCATAGATCGTAATGCGGCCATTTCAGATAGCTTAATAGCTAGCCCCTAGCTAAATAATTTAACACCCTGGCAGATAAATAGCACAAGTAAGAATGTCGAATGTCGAATCGAAAATGTTCGACTAACAGATGACCTGTAAACACTTCTGAAGAACCTAGCACAAATTTGTATGCTATAAGTACGTATATAACTGAAATTTTTAAAATATGAAATTACTCAACCTTAATATATTTAGAATATATAAACTGCATACACATAAATACAATTTCAATTTTCATACTATGAAGATGCTGCTGTTGCAGACATCTTTATAACCCGACACCTAGCTGTAATACACTTGATTACAGCTTTTAGGTACGGCGTATTACACGGTCATAAACACTCACTCTCATTGCTGTAAAACTGTAATAGATGACCATATAGACAATATATTTTAGAGCAATGTTCCATCAAATAATTTAAAATACACAAGCATATTGATACCGTCATCTATTAAAGTGCGGCCCAATATGCGTGTGTGCGTGTGTGTTAGTGTGAGTGTGTGCGAGATAGAGTGTTTGCGTGTGGTGATGGCACATTCATTATACGGAATGCCTGCCAACTGGCAGGTCGTTGTCGGGACAACCCGCAGGCGAGTTGGCAGCCCGCAACTGTTATTAAACATTAATTTATGCATTACTAGGCAGCTTAAATTAATCAGTAAATTGCATACTGCAAATTCGAAGCACATACATTCAACCACACACACTCACAATTCGTATCCTTGGGGACAATGGCAGTCAATAGCGAATTCTTGAAACAAATTAAATTGCCACAAAAGCTGTTTGCTTTTTGACAGTCCCTTCATTTATTTAATACTTTTGCTCTTGCTAAAACATTATTGAGGGTAATTTAAATCAGGATAAATGTGATGCGCTGATTCCACATGGTATTGAATGCTTAAATGTAAAAAGTAAATCAATCGCATGATTTCAAATGCGTTAAAACACATTTGGCATTCAAAAATGCAAATGTAATTCAAGTATCTACCTCTTACAGTTTTCCAGATGGGCGCGTTTATACAGACGGCTATCGCTCAATCGATAAAGAATATAAATGTGCATAGGCTCGGAGATGTCAACAAAAACAAAAACTATATATTTATACATATATATATTTATTTTTATATATATATATTGTTTTGTTTGTTTTTTATTGGTGTTGTTCATCTCTTCAAGCTATAAAAAACGACTCCAACAAACCGTTAAATACTTCTATCTTATAATTTGTTATCTTCTTGCGTGTAAAAATTAGGTATACAATAATTTAAAAAATTTGACAAGCCTAAAATACAATCGTTTTTTTTTTTTTGTTCAAGAATATTTGAAAGATAAACAAAAATAACTCTTGTATCTTTGGCTATGTATGTTCTATGCGATTTCTGTTAACCTTCAGCCGACAACGAATTACTGAGGGTTATCCACATTTTTGCGCTGCAATCTGCATTCCTAAGTACAGCCAAAGACAATATAAACAGTGTTATACAGAAGGCAGTGTTTATATTGTCTTTGGTACAGCTATGTTCCGTTACGAACGGAAATGCTTTTAGGCACAGAAGCCGCATTTCGACTTTAGATATTCTTTCACTTGATACAAAGCTTTGTTGGGGCTGAATAATGTTGGTTATGTGTAATGGCTCTTATGTGAGAGGCTAAACATGTAAATCCTACAATTTTCCGCATGATTGTTAAATTGGAAAAAAAATTTAAATATAAACTAAGAACTTCACTATAACAATACATATAATATGTGTATATAATATATTAATATACAATATATAAATGTATCAAAAACAAAGGCACCAAAAATAATCAAGTTTACTATCGATAATTTCAACATTATTATTTTTAATATCGATTATTTTACCATCAAAACTTTCGATATTGATATTGCATTTTACCATTGCACTGTTTGCGTAACTAGCTTATCAAGCCCTATTAAGTTTCATAGTAATCGTTTATTATTCTGATATTATCTTTATATATACTCACGTTATGCCAACTACAATAAGCAACTAATTTGATTTATTTTACCCAACTCTCTGTTCATTCCAGGCCAACATTTGAGGACAGCGTACAAATTGTATTCTCACTTTAGGTAAGTGCTCACAAGTCAGGCAAATGAGCAATTTATAAGAGAGACATAATAAACCGCATCAAAAAAGGTGATTCTAGCTGCTGCTAAGCAATTTGAGTTACCTGCCCTGAGCATAGATCAGGCTTAATCGTATTCCTGGCGGTGCTGCGCTGATACAGTTTCGTTGGGTCAATTTATTTATTTTTGTGTTTTTTTTTTAGGTCAGGCAACTGGGTCCATAGCATTTTATTGTACGACTCCTGTCAGTCCAGGCAGTCAGTCAGTCCGTTAGCTGGCCTGTGCCGCCGCTGGCGCTCCCCCTCCCTCCCCTACCATCCTCTGTGCCGTTACGGCTCGGGTGAATGATAAATGGCTGGAATTGCGGTTGTAGGCAACATTAAGCGCTGTTGAAACGCCACAGTTTGCAATTGTTGCCCGCGCACTCTCCCTCAACTTCTATACCTCCCCCAACACCCCTTATCCGCCCACCCACTTACTAGCTGACTTTTTTATGCGCTCCTTGCACTCTTGCACTCGTCAAAGTTTTGCAAGCTGCTGCTTTTTTTCACATTGCTCCAAGCTGCGGGAGATACGATTCACTGACAGACAGCAACTTGTAATTTGTAATGCTCCGAGTGGCAAACTGTTCTTGTTGCTGTTGATGTTGATGTTGCTGTTATTTCTGTTGCCGGTAAACAGTTACCAGCTACCAGTTACTGTTGGCCAGGCCATGATTTTGAAATGAAATGCATTTGTGAGCTTTTGCGCTGATTTAATGAGGTTTTATAGAAGCGCCTCAATGCACTTTGAATGAGGCCACACTTCAAATGCCAGCTTCGCCAAACAATATTTATTGCGATGTCTCTCTCTTTCTCTCTCTCTCTCTCTCTCTTTCAATTTGTAGCTCTACCGTTTCTCCACAAAACTTTATAGCAGAAAAACTTATACACATTACCAATATCTCCTATTTTAATTTATATTTGAAAGTCTCTAAAAAAAGGAGCATTTTGTAATACTTTTTATTTAGCTGCTCATATTAACAGTCTTACTGTAGTTTATATAAGATGTTCATATTGTATGAAATTATTATTTTTTATTTTTCTTGTTTACAAAGACACCCCCAAAAATAAAAACTATTCCTACAAACTATTTCATTGCTTCAGTTTGATTAAAGCGCGAATGAAATTTGTTCTGGCTCCGTATATTCTGCAATTTCTCTTGAAAGTTTCTATAAATGACCCAAATGGGTACACTCGCAGGCCATCTAGGCGGTTTTTTTAATTATTTTAAAATAATTTATAGCAAACATTATGTAATGACAATTTTAATTATTTAATGCTTCAAACGTCTAAGTTAAGTCCCCACGTGCAAATATCGAAGAGCATATCAATCTACGTTGACAGCCATTTTGTCATTGAGGCAAGGCAGAAATCGCACACCACCGAAACCAAACTGAGCCATTAAACGATGACAGCCTTAAATCATGTCCAACACCACACAATCGCAATTATCGAAGCTCCTTGACAGTTAACAAGATGAGCGAATCATCTTTGCCAAAAGCAAACCTTAGCATTCGATTCTTATTGCAGAAACTAGAAAGACAATAGAAAGACTGCAGTTCAGTTTGCTTTGTAATGAAAGCCATTAATCAAATGCTTCTCACAATAATCCCCATCGCCTCTAAAAATACATACGAAAAAGAAAAAGGTATGCCCTCCATCTGGTCAAGGCCAACCCTTTTCTTTTTGCGCTTGGCTGAACTTAACGTAAATGCCATTAAATCGTTTTTTGAATATAATTATAGCTAAATTAAAACAATTTTTGTCAAGTTAAGCGCCTAAATATAACTATTTCCTGCAGCTTTTAATTCACAGCCCTAATTTTCCAATCCTTACTTTTTTATCGATCACGCCCTTAAAAAATATTCAAATCTAATTGCACCCTGGTGCGTCCAACAAGTTGTAATCAAATATCAATTGACGTCTAATTCGCACTCAAATTATTTTTAGCTTTTTTTACATATCTATTTTTTGTGGCATTTGCTGGCATTCATTTAATTTGCGCATCTAATTAGGGCCAATTATGTGATTAAAAATTTCCATTCACATAGATATATGTAATTTGTTGCTAGTTTTTAAATGGGTACCATAATTTATGCAGGAACTGGGATAGATTTCGGGCCGCATAATAAACGCCAATTAATTATGACATCAGTTACGCAAAAATAATAACGATGTAAGAATGCAACTATTTATTGAGCTTGACTAATGAAATACCCTGTAGCCGCTCTCCTATACATTATACATCATTTCGGCGATATTTATAACACATTGATATTAGTATCAATTAACAACATATATTTACATATAAGGAAAAGGTATCTTATTTTTTTTTCCAAAAAAAGTTTTAATGGCAATAAAAAATATCCATAGTAAAGAGAAATTAATTGCTCAACAGGAATATTTATTGTTTGGCTTATACAGGGTATTCAAATTATAATAAAGACAACAAAATCTGTAAATTGCCAAATGCCCGCAGACATACACAAATATAATATGTTAAGTGCTTGATATATGTGAATATGCTTATACTGATGTGTGCACATACATATACATATATTGAAATAATAACTGTAAAAATATTGTGATGACTTTTTAATTAAAAGCAATAAAATTGTTGTCAAACCGTTGACAGCAATTGGTGGCAACTTTTAATTGCTTATGAATTTTATCAAAATGGATCTTATCCCCAATTGCGGTCAAATTATGGTCACAAACATGTCAGCGCCACCTGTAAATAGACAAAAACACATTGGCATTAGCAATTGTAATAAATTAATATTTGTATTTGGTAGATAATTTCTTCAAGGCTTCAAGGCTTCTAAAAGATCATATAGGTAAAGGTGTTGTTTATCTAGGTAGGTAGATAGGTGCTGACAAATATATAGACATTTGATCAATGTATTAATCAATCATATCACATAAATTTGCACCATGCCAAATCTACTTAGCTATTCGAAATTTGCATTCTGTGCTCATGCAAAATTTATGTTGACATATTACTCATACGTAATGTTGACAACCGCTGGTCGCCAGTTTCGAGTTGATTGGCAAACATGTTGACAACATGCCGGCTGGTCGGGCCATTGCCCAGTTATTAGCTGACTTTGGATTTGGTATTGCGCTTCGCCTTTTTTATTTCTGTTGGCCAAAAACAAATGGACGTTTTATGGCTAGCCCATCAACCACAAACTATGCTAGCCCAAGCACAAACATATCCATATATCTTTGTGTGCATGTGCATTTGTGTGATTGTATGTGTGTGTGTGTATGTGTGATTGTTGGGCACTTGCCATGTGCTCGCCATCGTTTTGCTGTTTGCTGTTGGCAAAAGTTCTAATTTTTCAAACCACAAAATAAAAAACACATTTCTTATTACAAATCGAGCAACCGGCGTGCCAAAAAAAAATATGCTACAATTCTTTTCTCACTGTGCTTTGAACCAAACACGCCCACTGCCTCGCATCCACCGCACGCCTCGCTTTTACCCCTTTACTTGCCGATTGCTCTACTCGTTATGCGTTTGAGTAATACCCTTTCAGTAGGCATATATGTATATACATACATATATTAAAGCAGAAAAGAATATTTTTTCTTTGAGTTTACAATTGTTTTCACAATCAGTTTTATTCTATCTGAAATTAAATTATTTTTATTTCCAGCGAAAGAGAGCTAAACTCTATTATTATTAAATGCTTAAATCTTATTTTACTTAAATAAGCTAAATGTAACATAACGCAATATTGTGTATTATTAAGCTATTTTGTATAGAAACATTTTATTTTCATTTTGGTAGCCCTATTTTTAAAGCTAAAACTATGTTTTAAAATATTAGGAGATAAAACATAATTATTCCATTAAGTGTTGGTACATTTTTAAAACTTTATTATTCAATGTTCCACTTCTTGTTTTATGATTTGAATATGTTTCTGTCAAAAATTTGTATTCCCCTAGAGTATTTGGCCGACGTCTTTGTATAGATACATTTTCTTGTTTGTTATTTTCATTTAGGCTTTGATTTTTTTATTATTACTATTTTTTTTGTTTTTTTCATTTCATAAGTGAAAAGGGCGACCTCCCAAACAGCCAACAAACCAACTGACGCACTTATTTTGCGCTTTGAATCCAATCACGTACCAATTTTCCAAATTTTAACCTTTTTGAGCCGGGTCGGCGGTTCGGCAGCAATTGGCGGCAATTGAACTAGGCGTTGTGTGGCCAAAGCTGCGGCTGAATCAATGCCTATGCCTATCTGTATCTGTATATATGTTTATGTAGCTGTATATGTATATGTGCTCGTGCCTGTGCCTGTGGTCTGCTCCAATGTGGTGTGTTGCCAGTCGCTGTTGCCAATAAAAACCATTTGCCAGAGTGAAATTTATATGGGCGCGTCAATAAAAAAGGAGGAGTTGGCACACGATATGTTAGCAAGGGGAAGTTGTTCTGAGGGCAAACGCCCTTTGAACCGTTTCAATTGACCAACGGCCTGGTCCAGTCCCAGTCCCTTGTCCATGTCCCCCGCTTCTGTTTGTCCGCTGCACCTGCGCCTCGCTTGCCTGATTGCGGCCAGCTTTGAGTTGGTCAGTCCCTTGGAGCCTCCAGTCGAATTGAGGCCACTTTCTATGGCTGCATTTTGTTGCGGCCTTTTGCGATATTCATTTCGAAAGCTGCGTTATTTGAACAGCCGCACGAATTTGCCCTCAACTTACCCCCAAAACTAAATTCCCATGCCCCTTCCACCAGTCGTTGCCCCGCCGCCCAGGCTCGGAGACACAGTTCTTTAGGCCGTTCAATGCCTGTAAGCGACACCATAAAATATTGAACGTGTTGAGCACGCACTCACACACAGACACTCTCTCTCTCTCTCTCTCACACACACACACACACACAGTGTACTCTTTGACTCACTGACCTCGCCAAACTTTGACCCCATCGATAGGCCCTCTCTGTTTGTCTCTTTTACACGCTCTTCTGCGTCTGCACAAATATTTTTTCTCACTTTGTTGAGAGCGCGCGCCACTTTTAGCTTTTGTTGCCACTGTGACCCGTCAACCCCGGAACCCCTGACCATTGTTTACAGACCGTTGCCAGTTATATTTTTTTTTTTTTATTTTATTTTATATAATTTTTTTTTTTTTTTTGGTCCAGGCTGACGCTTTATTTTCTTCATTTTGGCCGACAGCACGCGCATTACATTACATTACATGGCCAGAGCAGGTCGCCTTGGGTCTAGATCCATGTCCTAGCATCATGTCCGCCTGAAGGGGCCCCGAACTCAACCCAGTCCGATGTGTTCTTATAACACTTTATTCGCATTACATTTCTGCTTCTCACGCCGTTTGTAATCGCATGAATGTAATGTGCGAGTGCAAATGTGAGTGTTGAACTCATTGCAGTGATTGATGGAGCTACTTATTTGAGTGTAAGTGGATGCAAGTGTTAACGCTCTCTACTTAAGTTTCATTTTGTCTTTCCAATAGCAATAAATCTGCACATATCTGTAGCAATTTGTTGTTTACATGTTTAATTTTCCACATCTTCCATTTTCAATTACTTTTGATTATCTAATAAATGAATAAAATATATAAATTAAGCTTAATTTGGTTCATCTAAAAAGTAGCTAATATATATGGATGTAAATTACTATCTTTAAATATGTTAATATACTTTCTAACTAAGGTTAAACAGTTGAAGTTTTAAATATTTGTAGACTATTTTGTGTCGATGCACCTAAAACCTTTTACAGGTGCCGCAGGTGTATATTATCTATCTATTTGTAAAAAATGCATATTTAAACATTTGATTAAATTGTAGCTCAAATATTCAAATATTTATTCAATAGATATTCACAAAAATATATAAATAGTTAAACATTTTTATGTGGTAAAACACATTAGCAGGTGAGTGCTTATTAAATTTACTAGGCCACAAAGTAGTCTCCGTTACAAAAGGATTTGCGTCTGCCCCCGTCAATAAGCCAAGTATTCATGTGTTCTTTATGGATACCCATTTCGATTGCAATCGACTCTGCCGTTGCTGGCGCGGCTTCAGCCACATTTTTGGTACAAATTGATGCCATCTGTTCGACATTCAATGCCATTTTGGCCAGCGCTGGTTACTGCTACTGTGTTGGTCTACAGTCTGGCCTTGTGTCTTACGGCACATGCACGCACATAGGTATATATACATATAAATATATATATATATATGTATATGTATATGCCCTGCGCTTTTTTAATGCAGTGGCTGCATAATTTGAGCACGCGTAAGTCGCCTGCATTATCCGGGCAATAAATCGGACTTGGCTTTCCACGGCATGCGGTCGAGCAGTTAATTTTACCCCTGGCAGCTCAATTTGCACACGATTTGCTGCCCTGCTGACCGTTGGCCAGTCGCAAGCTGCATTTGCACCTGAGTCGGCGATTGTAGCCACTGCCAGAGCCACTTGAGTGGCATTCAAATTACGTTTCATTACGCTTATTGGTACCGTTACCCAGTGCCCCCTTTGAACCCCCCCCCCCCCCCTTCCGCTGAACCTTTTTTTATGCGCCCAAACTTTTGAATTCAATTTGTTTGCCAGCGGGCAAGCCGCCAAACCGAAACCGGCTCGATTCGGGCGCTCGCTTAGCATTTGCCTGGCTGTCGCTCGGCCGAAAGTTATTGATTTAATTCGTATCTGGGGAATGCTTAATCAAAAAATATCCCCGTTGCCAATTTGTTAGACTGAAAGTGGAGTTTTTGTGTGTGCCTGTGCCTACGTGTGCGTGTGTGTGTGTGTGTGGGTGTGTGTTTGACGTTATTACTTTCTTTTTTGTGGATTATTATCGATTGGCTCATAATTTCCCTATGGCTAGCATATTAGCATATATTAGCATTAAACAGAACTACATGACTTTTATATTTAAGCAACTTTTCATTCTAATGTGCAATAATTTAAAACAATTTTTTTGAACAGTTGCTCTCATTCATTAAACTTATAAGTTAGCTAGCTTGGCAAAACTATTGGCATTTATCAGCTGCCGGTCTGTTGGGGATTTGGTCCATTCTGTGGCAACATGCTCAGCCATTAAGCACTCCATTAAACGTACGCCTAACTGGCTGCTGTTTCAAAGTGTTTCCCCAAATGGCTGAAAACTGGCCTTAAAGCTGCAACTTTGCATCGTTCGCTCCGCATTTAACACTTTGCCAACAGCTTCACAGTTTTTTTTTTTTTTGCAACTCCACTTTAAAAACATTTTAAATTTGAATCTATAAATTTTAAATTACTTGCATGTGGTAAAATCTTTGCAGAGCTGAGCTAAACCGCAACGGCATTTTCGTTTTGTCACCCGACCCCAGCCTGACCACTGTCTGACCATCAGCCAGTGTTCGGCGTTCGGCATCCAGCTTTTCATCCCCATCCCTCCATCCCTGTTGCCTGGTTCCGTCCATTTCTGCTGTCAGCCCCCCTCTTTTGACACTCACATTGTGTGGCACTTGAAACGCTAGTTGGTTTTTATATTACTATATATATATATATATATATTACTATATGTACGTATCATATTTTAACTTCACTACAAATGTTCTATGCGACTTTTGATGCCAATGGGTTGGCCATTAAAATCGTATAAAACGTGATAAACTCTTAATATATTAAAGTGTATTAAAAAGTCTTTTAGTTTTACTTTCTAGTTTGGTCAGTTTATAGAAAATATTTGCAGCTGATTATCTGCTAGCCCGAAGCCGGTCTATATATAGCCGAAATTTCTATATTTTGATATGATAGATTCTGGCTGAATCTATTAATGTATTTGGTACAACTAAATATAGATTAAAAAATAATTTGCTGTTTTGGATGAAGTAATAATCATTATGACAGTTTCCATAAGCAAGAGCTTTGAAGTCACTTTATATACCAAAAATGATATTAAGTCCAACAACAAATGTAATTTCTTCAGGAGTTATTATTGTTATTCAAATGGTACTTTTAAATGGTTCGCTTGACTGTCTTATAAACCTGCCGGCTAGAATAACCCAGTTTTTTTTATTTGGAATGCTATCAAGAATAGTCTTTCCACTTGCTAGTTCTTGGCACTCTTGAATGCTTGCAATTGTAACGTTCGGCTAACAAAACAAATGCAGAAATCTCGCCCGGCACTTTTCGCTGGCAGCCACTCGAAACTGCCAGCGAATTGAGCAGGTGGCAAACATGGAGCTGGCTCTGGTAACACAATGGTGAGCAACTGCGACGATGGTCGGGATGCGAACAGGACGACGACACTTCAACCTTCAACGAACTTTCAGCGTAAAAGGTGCAAATAAGAATTGCCAAACAACAACAAATAAAACGAAAAGCGCTGCAGCAACATAAGCAAAAAAAGCAACAACAATTTTTAGCAGGGGCCAAGCAAAGCTATGGCAGTGGGAAACTTTTTAATAATTTATCTGGCGCTGAACGGACGTTTTCATTAAAATTCGCCAACGTATTTAAAGTGCGAGATAACTCCCAAAGAGACGATTATTCAAGTGAGTTCATTTGCCTGCTAGGAATGCAAAATGCGATGGTACAAACTCTTCAGGAAAAAATATACATATATATATATTTATATATATATATATATATGTTTGTACTTCAACAAATGACAACAGTACACAAAAATGTTCCGAGGCAAAATACCCTATATTTAAAAAACTTTTCCTGACGGTCTAAATATATAAACATATAAATTACGATAAATACAACTCAAATAATGGCCTTAACAACAGAAGCAAACAATTTCGGAGTTGATTACAAAAGATAACGCTACTATTATAATAGTTATAAAATATTATAATAGTTATAAGATGGATATTAAATTTAGTATCATATTTGTTTTAATATATTCTAAAATATAAGCTGTGAAATATAAGCTGTGAACACAATTCAGCCAATTCATATTTAAAAAAAATTTTTTTCATTTAAAAAAAACTACTGTTATTAAACAAAATTTAAGTTATAGTCAAGATAAAAGTTTTCAACCTTTTGTTGAATTCAATAGCCAATCTTTTTATTTGATTATTCTTGACTATAAATTCAGCCATAATTGCAGCTTACTAAATAATTATTTTAAATCTTAGTCAAGAGTATGTAAAAGTCGATCTAACATTGTTTTTGCTGGGTATATATTTCGCAGGCCTGTTTTTATTATTTTTTTTTCTTCTTGTTCAATATTCAACAGTGGCCACAAAATGCCAGGAAGCGGTTGGGCAGAGGCGTCGCGCAAAGGGGGCAATTGTCCTCTGTGTTGTGGCACGGCATTTCGCTGGCAAGAAAATAGTTTACTTTTTAAAGGTACCAAATGCGCTGCTGGAAATTGTTTTACATTTTAATTTAATTTGATTCTTTTTTTTGTATATTTTTTTGCTGCTCTCCACTCGCCTCCCCCTTTTATTTTTCGTATCTTATTTGACAATTTTGTGCCACCGAGGGAACAGAAATACGAATACGAGCTCAGCGACTGGTATTATTTGTAAATTGCGCATGTTTGTTATTGTTACGCCTCTTTATGTGTGCAGCTATATATTTTTGTTCAGTTTTAATGCGCTTTTTCTGTTTGTCTGTTCTATCCACGTACACACGCACTTCATTTGTTTCTCTTTTTTTAACAATGAACAACTTTTTCATAAGCGTTTGTTCGTTAATTATTACCATAAAAAAAGCGAACAAAAAACATCAGTCCTGTTAAGTTCCCCGCGCTTCACAACTTTACAGTCCAAAATGTATATTTTTTTTCATTTTTGCTTTATGCATGGGGAAAACACAATATATATTCTACAGGATAATCATATAAGTAACCGAAATCTCTTGAATGTTTATTAGAGTGCTGCGAGTTTCTTAATCAACTATTATGTGACTTTTTTTTGCATCTATCCCCTATTCTTGTAATGTGAAATTGGCTTACCTAAGCACAGTTAGCTATATTCAAATACTAGTGGAATTTAATTATATTTTAGCTTTATATTTTTATGTGATACACATATATAATATATATAATTCTATGTTGCATAGGTTAATTATAATTTTTTTAAAACATTTTCTATCTTCTGCTGAAATTTTTTCTGTTAAAAGACTCTGAAAACATCAAAGACAAACTTTATTTCTCTTTATGATACAGTTAATTTGGCCGATTAAATTATTTTACGAATTATTAAAGCATAAAGATAAAATGCGAAGCGGAGCGTGTGTCCTTAATTTCATGATCCCTGCTATATATTTGTGTGTGTAATTTCATCCTAACTTAGTTTTTGAACATGCTTGTATCAAATCTGCTTTGAGTGTACTTGGCAGAGTTAATATAAACTGCTGCTCCAAATTTGATTCCATTTAATGTAATGCCGATTCTATTTTCCATAGACCAACATATATACATATATACAATATATGCCTCCTACAATTTGCTATTTGCATGGTAATTGCATATTTATCTTGTGTGGTTAATGCTTATCGCTCTCATTGCTTACAACCTATATTCTCTGGTACAATCATTGTATTTTACCGGTTATTCTCTCGACTCCTGGCCCACTTTGCGAGTTGCAATAAACATAACATAAATTTAAATCGTGGCTCAGTTCAAGCGGCCACTTTAAGTGCAAGATGCATAATTTAGTTAATTCTTTTTATGTTTTTACTCTTGTTTCCTTTTTTGGTTTTTGTACCATTTTGTTTTTTTTTTAATTTATTTTTTGTTTTTTGGTTTTTGTTGCTTTGTTTTCAGCTTGTTTCAAGCTGAATTATGGCGCATTTGCAAGGCTACCATTTGCTGCGTATCTCTCGTAAATATCGCGTATACGCCGTGTGCAGCAGGACACCCAAAGCCGGAACGGATGCTGCCAGTGCCAGGGATTGCCGCTGCATCATCGGGGTAGAGAGGGTGCCGTTAGTCGTACTCTTGTGTTACCGTTTGGATACAAAAATGCATATCCATGCAACAGTGAGCCATTTCTTTGCTGTAGCTTTTGCCGTCGAGTCGTTTCATCGCGCAATTTCCGCACAAGTGTTGGCAATATAAAAATAGCGACAAAATATAAAAGTAATTTATGGTGCACTTTTTTCATATCACTTCATATGTATATGTATATGTATATGTATATGTATATGTATATGTATATGTATATGTATATGTATATATACATACATACTAGTATATACATATTTGTATCCGCGAGTTTGCTGCTTGGGGTAGTTTATGAAACTGCATTCAAAAATATGAAAAATGCATGTTGATGCGCTCGTTTATATGCACAAACTGCGTTTAATTTATTAAAATAAATATTTTTGCTAGCAGAAGGCAGGCAGAGTGTTGGCTGTCCACAAATTTGGTCACAGTGCATCAATTATGCATGTACTGAATATATATATATGAATATATATCAGCTACCGCCTGATCGTTTAATATGCCGTTACCTCAATCGTGCGTCTGCTTGCGTATTCGTGTGCATGTTTGTCAACAACAATGGCCAAGATTGACAGCTTTTAGCAATGGCAAATTTTCGCATGGCGATAAATATTTAATTGACTCACCGTCGAGCGCGCAGCAATTTCGAATTTAATTAACCAATTTTCCATTTGATGGCCATGCAAATTACATGAAGTGACCGCTAAACAAAGCAGCCAAATTAAATGTGTGCTCAAATCTAGCATTTGCATAATATACATCATCAACATAGGTGGCATAATCATGCGGTTAACCACACAGCCACTGCTCACACACACACACACACTCACATATATACACACCCTCACGCAAACACAAACAAACAAGCACACGAGCTTTTAACTATGCTTAGAAAAAGTTATACTATTTATATTTATGGGATTCTATCGTATTTTAAACTCTAAAGCTTTAACAAGCAGGTTTATTTTGAAATACTCACTTAAATCATTCTTTTACAACTTAGTTTATCTACACCATCTATATAACATTTACGCAACATTTAAGACTTCAACTACATTTAAAGTTAATAGTACATTTAAAATGTGTTTAAATTTTAATTGAAGAAATAAAGTTGCTGCCACATCGCATTACACAAGATGCATCAAAGAATGTTTGTTAACCCATCAGGAAAGAACCCTTAACTTCGGAGTTGAAAAAAAAAACATTCTGTAGTCAATTATGAAAATGCAAACTTAAGATTGCTTAATAAATAAATAATAATAAAATAATTAATACTTTTTTCTTAATCATTGATCTAATCAGAGGCACATATATGGATTAAGTCGGATTATCACGGATTATCTATATATTTTACCATATATGTATCCATCCACCTATTTATATATATTTCGTGCATATTTATATGTAAATGCAATCACAATATGCAATGAAGTGAATTATTAATCAAATTGTCAAAAGTGGCAAGCAGTCTGGCATATTTGTATAACTTATTAAGTATGCAAAGTACAACAATATAGAGAACGAGCAGCAACAATTTGAAAAAGTTAACAAATAAAATTATGCAAACGTAAAAGGTGCACAACAAATTTGCAGCAAAACTAAAAAGTGGAGAAGGGAGAACAACAACAACAAAAAAAGTGAATAACACGACTCCATAATGTACGAAAACTGTTGTCAGAGTGTAAAAATGTCTATTTACATAGTCATGCATCATGCACAAATACACACACACACAACGAAAGAGAAAGAGTTAGGCAGGGGTGGAGGGTGGGAGTGGAATAGCGAGAAAGTATGTTTTGGGGTGAGCGGTGAAAACGTTTAGATTTGCGCACACGTGTAGAAAAATTAAAATATTTATACAGCTACATACATATATGCATGTTATAGTTGTGTGCGTGTGTATAAAAGTTCATAAATTTTAAATGCGACACTCGCAGGCCAGAACGAGACACAGATTGCGGCAAACTATTTGCAAAATAAACTGCACAACACGAGCGCAACAGCGGCTGCTGGAGCGAACCAGGAGGCCAGTGTAAATGCAAATAAATCCCAAAAGCAAAACCCAAAAAGTATGCAACACTAAATAACAGCAACAACTGGCACAGGTTGAGGCACGTCCGCAGACGTCACCTCCGCCTTTTCCAGTGCCCGCTTCATGGCTCGTTTGCTTGTTAAAAGATAACTGTAACTGCACATACACACATACGCAACACCATATGCAAAATATGCCCACAGCTGGACAGGTGTCCCATGACCATCCGCAAATAAGCAAACCTAAAAAAAAAACACCCACGAATATGACGCTGAAATCTCCACAAAAATATTCTCCAAAAATATGCCCTCCCATGAAAAGATAAACGATAATTTACGGCCGCTTGTCGACTCTATTTTGTCGAAAAATCCCTGGCGCATCAATATCGCCAATGCTCGCGGGAGCCAACGCATTGGGATATAGCCAAGATATGCATTTAACAGATGCCCTTTTCTTACTTCGCTTTGTTACTGACACAATTTGCCCTGCAACTCCCAGACCGAGAATCAAAAGGTACAGATTAAAACAAAGAATAAAGTTAATTAAAATTAGGTCTGACTAGGCGATGCCTAGCATTTAGGTCGATAGCTGTTAGTTGAATACCGATAGGATTAACGATAAACAGATATTTAGTGTTGACCAAAAAATTAGAAAAATTTTATTTTTAACAATGCATATATTTTAAATGTAGAATTTATTTATAGGGCAAATCATGAGAATAATTCCATCAAACGTGAAAATCGGTTCAGTTTTGACAAAGTTATGGGTCTTTGAAATATGGGAGCTATGGATCCAAGAGCTTTACATGTCAAAATTTTTGTCGATTTTGGCATCATTTTTGGCCAAAAATTGTACCACCTCAGAAACACTTTAAATGTTGTTTTTTATACTAAATATGACAAATACAATCGATTAAAATTAAAAATTCGCAATTCTAAATTTTAAAAAAAAAAATTTTTCCGAAAATGAGTAAGGGGGAAATAGGTGATTTTTATCGGAAATTTTCGAAAAAAAACTTAATTTCAATAATGCACGTATTTTAAATGTAGAATCAATCTATATAACAAATCATGAAAAAAATGCCATCGAACGTGAAAATCGGTCCAGTTTTGACAAAGTTATGGCGTTTTATACAAATATACATATCGCAAAATTTATATTATATAACACGGGTTATCAAGAGTATGTAATGCAAGTTTCAGCTCTCTAGCTTCAATAGCGACAAAGAAAATTGCGCTCATACGGACACAGAGACGGAAAGCAATGCACAAACAGAATATACTCTTTTCACTTTGTGAAGGAGTATTACAATTTTTCCAAATATCTAAATTACATTTTTAAGTTTAGAAAGTATCATTAAATTTATCCGCAAATTAAACCTTTCGGAACGGAAAAGAGGTTACCAATTCAAAAAATCTAAAAAATAATACCCCATATATTTTGATAATTACTTAATTTCAATTTTATTTATAAATAACAAAATACGACAACAACAACACAGATACAAAACATTATTAAACGAAATAAGAATAATGAAATACAAAGATATTAACTACTTCTAGCAACTTCTATATTTATTGTCTGATACTACTACTAATAATCCAAAGCTTCATCTTTTCGCCCGTAACTCTTAGGTTTTTCTATAAGTGGCCACACGAAATTTGCCTACTTCAACAATCGCAGAGATGATGCTAATTGAAAATACATATTTATCCTTAAAGATAAAAAGAGGGTTTTTCACTTTCTCATGCCTGTTTTAGCCCATTTAATGCAAAAGCAACAAAAGCTAAGTGAAACATTGCCGCACACGTGCTGAACGCGCACTTTGTGTACCGGAAGTGGCATAATTCACAAGCGGAAATGTCTGATTTGATTGTATTTAGCACCAATGGTGGCTGCTGCCCAAGCGGTGGCCGCTTAATGAGCAACTTTCAGCTTGCAATTAGCAGTCGAGGATTTGGAGCGGTCAGCCGGCTGTACGGACGGTCCTTACCATATCCCAGCTGCCCGGCTTGTGGTTTTGCACATTTCATTTCACTTTCATTATTCATTCAAAGTAAGCAACAACAAAAACTGAGCAAACTTTTTAATGCGCAGCAAATGGCTAAGAGCCCTCCTGCCTGCCGTCCCTTGGCCGCGTGGTGTACGGAGCCTTGGCAGTCAAGGTCGAATAACAGTTGCTCTACACGAAACAGGCCTCTTAAAAGGATGTACAAGAACCACCTTCTAATGACTTGCACATCTTGTCCAAATATAAATAAACTGGGAGCTGCCAAAATTTCAAATTCCAAAATTTGTTGACTAATTGTCAAATTAACTCGAATTTTGCAGGCATTTAATCCGATTACTATATGATATTAAAATTATAAATTGATTGATTGCTATGGTACTTAACTGTATTTTATTTGTTTGCAATTACACTCGAAAAGAGAAACAGATTTTCAAGTGTATAAGCTGACAGCAAATATTTGTAGCAGTAAGTTAAATATATTTTTGACGTTAAATCAGCTTAAATTTTTTTTAATAATTTAAAACCAGGCAAACACCCTATCTGTTAATGAGCTGAGTTATCAAAGTAATTGTGAACTTTTAACATGTATATAAGCCCGACTTGTGTTTGAATATTATAAAACATATGTACATAAATATATATAGTGTGCCTTGCTTTATCTACACAGATTTTCACTTTATGTTCTGCTGGTGCTGTTGACTGGCTGAAGTTAATGTAAAATCGCAAACTTTGTCAAGCATTTTATGGGCACAGGATACAAACCTTTGACAAGCATGGCAGTCATAACTTTTAATGCTCTTGTTGGCTGTCATGTGGCACGCCCACAACTGTAAGAACGCCCACTGAAAAGACATTTGCAGCTTTACAGCTTGCCACAATGAAACTTTGTTTTGCCGCTGCTGTTGTTGTTTGATGCTTTTCAATGGCAGATTTCCTGCTTCCTGTTCGCGACAAGGCCCAAAGTGATATATATATATACATTTTTTTTGTATTTTCACTTTTATTTAATTTTGTTTTTTTTTTTTTAGTTATATGCAGATATTAAAATGGTATAAAACTGGACAGGCGCGCCCACCCGAAAACCGAGAAACAACAAAGCCCAGCTAATTAAAATCATTTCATAAATTTGCCATTCCTTTGGGTACAGAAGCAAAGTGCCCCAAAAAGTGTCCAACAAACAACTCCAAGTCGCCAGCCAGGAGCCCAAGCACGCAAACAACCGGACAATAGAGAGTACGGTCTGCGTGGAGTATTGCGGGGGGCGGTGGGGTCGGAGTGGGACAAAACGGAGCCTGCGGCTGGGCTGCGACACGTGCAATGGGCGCGTCAAATAGGAATTCATTAACAAAACGTTACACAAAATTTTAATTAAATATTAAAGCATAAAAGTTGTGCGCAATATATTTTTATTTTTTTTCGCTGTTGGGCGACAGTTTTTGCATACTGCCCACGCCAAGCCACGTTCAACATTTATAATAGAAAATTATGCTCTATTTATGGCCAACAGCTCCCGCTCTTCATTAAAACCTGGCAACAAAGCGTTCATTTAATTCAGCTCTCAACTAAAGTGTTTTTTTCTTTTTTGCATTTCGTTTGCCAATTGTCGTTAATTTAATTAGTCGCATTTGCTGTCGGTTGTTATAAAAGTCTGAGCCAATAGACGTTACAGCTTAGATAAAGAAATGTCGATAAGTGCAGCAACAAAAAATTAAGCATACGACCCGAGTGCCCCACCGGAGTCAAGAGCATAAAAGCTTGAAAGCAGCTGCATGACTTGGCAGTCTAACGGAAATACTGAGCGTACATAATACAAATACAGAGCCACACACACAGACACACACAAATACACAGGCTCAAATACACTCACAGACAACCATTCGCATCCGTACGCTCCGTTTGCCTGCGGAATTTAATGTATCTTTAATTTCCCCAGAGGTTTATGTCGCACACAATCAGTGAGTTGGCGACCTCTATGTGAGCACATCACAAGTTCCTACTTACAATGCGGATTAGTTTAATAGCAACAGATAGCTTGAAGCCTGTCCTTCACTATACATACTATGCGATACACTAATTTGCAGAAACTAATATCGAATATTAGCTTTCACCGAGATAACACAATTTTTTAAATGTTTAAAACCGGCCAAAAATAATTTACCTAATATACAAAAGTTCTCACAGAAAGCAAGCTGTCCTGCCTTTAGACTTAAAGTTTTACGTACATATTTAAAATAAATTTATTTTACTTAAATTATTCAATGAATATGAAATTAATGTCAATCAAACTAATTGAATGTCTTTATATTCTCATATTAATGGCAGTCAGTAAATCGTTCACACAAGTCACAGAAAACTGAAGCTAAATAATTGAGCAGCAGTGTAAGCTTGTATATATATATATATATATATATATATGTACACTCCCACTTACTCCAAAACAATCACACATGAGTGCACTCGTCGTGTGTGTGCGTATTCGTATTAATGCCAGTCCCAAATCCAAAATACAAATTGGAATTGGAATTGGTAGAGGTGCCTTTGAGTATAGTTTGGCTGGATCCCTTTCATATTCAGACTTGAGAATGACATAGAGTGCGAAAGAGGGAAGGCCATAAATACCCCAGACGATAATAATGACTTGTAGTTAATGCCGCTAAGCGTCAATGTTGCCCATACGAAACGAAACGAAACGGAATGAAATCGTATGAAATGAAATGATGGGAATGGTCATGAGCGATGCGTGACCCGGAAACCCTTTTCGAATTTCGGGTAAAGACTTACGCATTCGCTCTCTCTATCTCTCCCTCTCGCTCTCTCTCTCTCTCTCTCTCTCTCTCTCTCTCTATTCGAAACTAATGATGCCAGTGGGACCGGAATTGCGATGCAATGCATCTAATTAACTTTAGCCAACTTTCGTCGGGCATAGCACAAACTACAAACTTGCGATAACCCCGCCTCCAGTGCACCCATTGAAAAATGTTTGCAATTTTCGTTCGCTATGCTGCAGATTTTGCTGCTTCGTGTTTGGTTTCTGGTTGAATTTTCATTTTCAATTTTTCTTCTTTTTTTTTTGTTTTGCGTCTCGGGTTTTTGTTTTTGCTTGTCGGCAGGTTTCTGTTTAATAAACCGGACAAGCATGCAAATGAGCTCGGTTCGATGCAAAGAGCTGGTCTTGAACCTGGCATGTGGTCCTGAACCTGGCCCAGACTTTAACAGCCAATGGCAATCTTATGGATTTTGCAATGGGTATTCATGAGCAGCGTTCGGTATGCTAATAATTTATGTGTGTGTGGGTGTGTGGGTGTGTGCGGGTGTGTGTGTGTGAATAATGTGTTGTGTGTTTTGCTGGACAGGCGTCGCCATAATTGCCAAAGCAACTTGTTAATGGCTCGACAGGCTCCTTCACATTACTGCTATTGTTGTTGTAGCTGGCCTTTGTTTATGCAGCACGGTAAACAAATTGGCACAGGCTGCTAAAAATTTGATTGAATTGACCAGCGCCATGAATAATGTCAACTCAAATAGGTCACAGGACAGTCACAACTACAGCTTAAGAGCTTAGCAATCTCATCAAACATGGAAAAAACCAGTAAGAACGTTAAAATCGGGCGTTATCGACTGATTTATACATGTTCAAGGTTTCAACTAAAATTGTTATTTTCAGATTTTAGAAATTTTTAATGTTGTGTACTTAAGATTAATATTGTATTAGTACTATTTTTTATTTTTTACTATTTTCATTAATTTATCTCCGATTACATAAATACATATTCTCAATTAACATTAGCAGTAGAATCTATTTATCCAATGTGTAAAAACAATTTGCTGATCTTGAAAACTTTAAAAACTAAAGACACTTAACTTAAAATACTTCTATAATAATAATAGTTATTTTTATTGATAATTAGACAGTTTTTAGTAATAATATAACAGAGTTTCTTGGAATTTTTATTGTGCATGATATTTCATAGACAGGACAGATTTCTGGCTATGAATTTTTGCTTCGGATTTATTTCGTAGACATGGAATGTTTTGACTTAAATTCGTATAACTTGCAATTTGTAGTTTGCACAATTTTTGCAATTATTCTTGTGGCTGGACTCGTCCTTGTCTGCAATAATTTTCATTTTTAATTTCCTAATGATGTTGCCGAAAATTCAAGTCTGGCGCTGAGAAACCAGGCGAAACAGCAGCGGAAAAAAGAAAATGCCATGACGCTGCACTTTGCTCGCCTGCTGACGCGTCGACGATGGCAACTTGGGGGCAGGCGGACTCGGCCTGACCTTACCAATCCCCTTTTAGGCAACATTTGAGGCAAAACTCAGCGCCCCACACAGCGGTCGCTCTAATGAATTTGCATTTTTTATAAATCCCCATTGGTGTGCTCCAATTTTGTGGCTGCCTTGCCCCCTCGCCCCGCCCAACTGTCAAGCGATTGCACATTTTTTGTATGCACAATGTTGCTGCAAGTTGTTGCAGCAATTTGTTGTTGTTGCAATTGCTGTTGCTGTTGTTCCGCTGTCCCGGACATTGGCATGCCCACAGCAATGTCGAGAGTGTAAGCGGATACGGAAGTGGACACAAGAGCATGACACAAGTGAAGAATTGATAGACACGCTTGTTGCATTTGACATGTATTCTATGCCAATGCGTACAGGTAGCGTGTGTGCGTAACTGTAATCCATGGTCGATTAGGGCGCAGTAGGCGTGATATTTGAATGTAGCAGCGTGATTGTCTAGGCGAGTAAAGTTTAATGCAAATTTCACTAGAAATCAACAGTCTGGGCATATTTCATTCCAGCATTCAGCTAAACAAATTTGTGATCGTGTATTGGTTTCTATATTCTATAAAATTGAATAGAACTGAAAAACGCTAATAATGATTAGATGATTTATAAATACATATATGAACAACAACTTATAGAACTTATCGATATTTTTTAAATCTCGACTTTTTGTAATTTTTACAAAACCATGAAAATATGCTTGTTAATTAATTGTTTTGTTTGTATCACCAAGTTTCTAAAATAATTATAATTTTGCATATCGATGAAAATTATCGATAGATACAAGTACCTATAGGGTATGGCATAATCTAGCACAGTTTAGCATAGAAAAGAAGCGTGTTTACTTGGCTTTCTTCCATGTATGTATGCTAAAAAGGGCCGTTCAATATCGCAAATTGGTTGCATGCTGTTGTCGTTTTTACGATCTAACTACTTTATGCTGTTTTTGTGCCGTGTTCCGTTGTGTTGTGTGTTGTGTGTTGTCTTTACACACACGTCGACAGCTCGGTTCGACATCGACTGCTACTCATTGGGGGCCGCACCGATGGGGACCTCAACTGCATTTTGCACTCTACACTAGCCATAAATCTCAGTCAGCACTTGAGGCAGCATAGAAGAAAAGGATGAAAAAAAAATACGTAGTTAAATGAAATTCCGAAACTCCTTTGCCAAGTTTTTGTTGCTGATTAGGTTAGAGCAAACGTCATGACCGCTAATGTGGCTACGTTTTTAACTGGCAAACGATTTAGCAGTCATAAGTTCAATCAACATTAAATTTAATTAAAATGCTGAAAGCATCCGGCACGCCCACAAATGCAAAGCAGACAAAGCAACAAACCAAAGTCAAAAGCATAAAAACGATTCAGCAAATGAAATGGCCAAGGGTTGCCCATCGCATTAAAACGGAAATAATTGTGGTACGAGCAACCTGAAATGGACTGACAGTCGGACAGCAGCAATAGGAACCACAACAGCTGAGGGCAAATCAACATTTGCACCACCCTTCCACCCACCCCCACTCGTAATTAAGAAGTCAAAGAGACGCAAAGATGCACTGAAAACAGAAGCACAATGGATTGACAGGAAGGTTCACAGGTCTCAGGTCTCGGACAGCTACTTGATAAAATTGAACAAAAATCAATTCAAATGCAATAAATGCACCTGCACGAAACGCTGCACTGATTCGTAGCTATTCCATTTTAAAAATCGATGAGCCAATTTTAATTACTTAAAGAATACTCTTCTTTTGTTACTTCTCTGTGAAAATTCGCTTTGCTTAATATTGAAACCTTACACATGGTGTTAATTTATCGATACTTGGTGATCGATAGTGGAAAATCATTCAACTATTGAATGTTTATGAGAGAGTATATAGTTTAAAGATATATTTTCATTTTCATTTTTATTCTTATTGATAATAACAATATAAACTCGAGTTTTAAAATTTTGAAACAAACTTTTTCGAAAAATAATTTTTTTTCTAAATAGAAGCCAAGTAATTATTTTTTGCAAATTAGTAAATTTTAGATACCGATTCAATCTAGAGTAAAATATGTAATCAAAATGCTATTAATCATAAAATCTGTTGATTTTTTACCAGGTTTTGGCAGCTTAGAGTCCTATAAGAGTAGTCCAAGTGCTTTTCTCAACTTTGAAATTATTTTAAATTAATCTTAAATAATCATATATGAAACTTAGATGAAATTTCTCGCAAAGGGATAAATTTGTGTTATAAAGCATTTCAGCTACTCATAATTAACAAAAGTCTGACAGAAACTAAGTTCAACAAATTTACTTAAATACAATTACAAACACATTTCTCTCTCATTCAATGGTCCTAGCTCTAACTCCAGCTATTGTAAAATAAAATAAAATAAATAAAGAGTAAGGGGAATTGCAACTTTTTGTACCATGTTCACTTTCAATTTGGCTTTCATGTCAGCTGCAACAATAGAAAGGCGTAATTGTTTTTATTTTCTGTAGGGTGTTTGAGTGAGTGGGAGCACGAATAAAAGTAAATGGCAAGCAACTTTTGCCGCTTTGCAACACTTAAACAAATGCTAGCTAAATTAAACACCTCGCGGCAAAAGCTTACCACCTACACACTTAGCTGTGTGTGCGTGTGTGTGTGTGTGTGTGCGAGAGTGTGTGCGTATGCACGTGTGCAACTAATTTAAAAAGTAATTTTTGCTTCCGGCATTTAGCCAGCTGCATTTAGCAGCAGAATTGCCAAGTTGAGAGCTGCAGTTTATTGCAATCTGGCCGCGAACGCTTAAAGCAAATAGAACACAAATAGTGCAAGCTTGTTTGCGCAACCAGCCAAATCAGAGTAAATAATAATAAAATCGCCCACAGTCAAAGCGACGACAACAGCAACAACAGCTGGGCCAACAGGCAAACAAAAATAGCAACAACAACAACAACTATACTTATTTAACACCACCAAAAACTGAGGTGTTTGACTATCCTGTGACGACGACGCCACCACAGCCGCAGGCGGCACTCAAATGCTTTGTGTTTTCCACCATCTTTGCCCTTCTCTCCCTCACCCCACCCCCCGCCCCACTCTTCCGGCTGCCATCCTTATCCTGTGTTGCTTAATTTGGTGAACATCCAGCGCATTTCATTAAATTTATTGCCAACTTGCAATTGAATTATGGTAAATCCAATTAATTGCCATTTCGCGACCAATAAATTGTAATCAATTTCAATTGTACAGCGTTGCCAGACAGCCACAATATACAAATTGTTGCCAAATTGTTGTTTGCTTACTTTTACTTTTTTTACGATATTCGTATATTGTTAATTCCGGCTTTGATTTTATATGCTTATATGTCAAACTATTGAAACAAATCTGTGCAAAATAAAATATCTAAGATTACGTTAAATTTAATTGTTTCGTTTGGTAGTCAAAACTAGTCATGAAAACTCGAACATGCCATGGAAAAGTCACGTAAATGTTGCTGAGTTAAGTAAGCCACAAATGAGATGTTAGATGATATAATTGCCGAGAAATGGCATGTGTTGTAAGTGAAATAACCATCATAAAACACAAAGGAGCAACTAAAATGATAATGAAGTAATGGAAGACAAGCAAGACAAGCTAGTCAACTATAGTTGACTATGGCATACCCTGTATTCAACTTATGTTGCTCTCAAGAGTCCAATCTAATAATAAGAAAATTAATTCAAAGCTTTGTCAAATAATAATATTATTTTAACATTTTCCCATCTGTACGAATTCAGATATTATCTCGTGTTATTTGCAATAAACACACTTTTTATTTATGATACATACTTATGGGGACAAAAGATTAGCGACTTGTTTGTGCGGCACATCAGGCTCTCAAGTGTCAAAGGTTAAGCAGACTTAATGTAATAACAGGAATCATCTAAAAACATTCAAATAAGCGCACCGTCTATCACATCATTTACTAATTCATAAGCCTTGGCTTATGTAAACACACACACAGTATGGTGAGCGGGAGTGAGCGAGAAAGCTGTTGAATGTGTGAGAGAGAGAGAGAAGAAGGAGCCGCAACAATGCAAGACTGGTAGAGGGTATAAGATACACGGGGCCAGTGTAAGACATTTAAATATGCAGCTAATCATAAAAATAAAACCAAACAAACACTCAAAAAATAAGCACATAAATGCCATATAACGCATATAAACAAAAATGCGCCATAAAAGCCAAAAACTGAAAGTAAACACGGGCGCACAAATGGGCTGAAAAACAACAAGATGAATAAGAAGAGTACACAGCAGAACAAGAACAAGAAGAAGAAGAAGAAGATGCGGCATCAGCAACACAACATTTCATTTCATAAGCTCCGGCATCTTAATCTTACGGAAATAAACTCGTTGCCAGCGCCCAGTGACTAAAAGCACCCGCTACCCCCTCCCCCTTTCTAACACACCCAACACTCAGCAGCATCCCCTCAACACACCCCGCCCCCTTAATCCCCCACATCCACGCACTGCTCTGGGCAATGCGCCATGTTTGAAATTAATTTCATTCACACAAAAATTTTCTCGCGCATACAATTTCATTAAGCAAATATTTTCGTCGCCCAGCAGCGCCAAGCCCAACCCATCAACACCCCACCCCACCCAACACCCTACACCTTCGTTAACACAGTTTTTTTGTTTTGGTCGTCTATTTGATTTTTTTTTGTTGCAGAGTTAACGATGCGCAGCATTTATGCCGTTTTAATGCCGCGAACGTCGCTTAAATGAGGCGCTCATAAAACATAGCCACAAGCTCACAGCCCCCCCCCCCCCCCCCCCCCCCCCCCCCCTACCGCCCACCCCATGCCCACGATCACGCCCACGCCCATGTCAAGCGACAACGGCAAATGAACAATTAATGCATTAAAAACGCGATGCGAAACATTTGCATGGCCAATAAAAATGGCATTTAATGACAGCTGCGAATTTGCAGCCTCAAATAATCAACATAAAAATGAAAACAGCGGCGAGGTCAAATGCAGAAGACAGACAGTGGACAGACAACACACAATGAAAATGCATAATTGCAAATGAAATATTTCCACACAGTAAAATAAGCAAAAAGGTTTTCAGGCCACGCCCCGAAAAAACAAATGCAACACAGATCCTTTTATTAGCTGCGATTTTTCTTAAATAAATAATTGTGATGCAAGTGTGACAAATAAATAAAACAGTTCTGAAACTAATTACAAAAAAGCGACATGTTCATGAGACAAAATGTCTTTAAACCAAAATTCAAATAAATATAAAAAAAAACTCTGTTTGTGACTAATTGTGCCTATTGTATGAAAGTTTGTCATCAGAATACATGAGAAACATTAATTTGCACATGTCTAAAATCGATCAATTGAATTTGAAATAAATTGCAGTGCTAACCAAATCAATTAAAGTTTACCCAATTTTGTTTCAAATTTATAAAATACAAGAAAGAGAAAACAGGCTAAAATTTATAAAAAAAAAAAAAAATAAAAATAAAAACTGCGTGTCAAATACATAAATCGACGTGTTCACATGCAAGCCCAACTTTTTGCGAATGCTATTCGAAGCGAGTGGCGAATCGAATGCACTTTGAATCGAAATGAATCGAAAGTTTTGAAGTGCATGCGCCCCCAACAACAACAACAAAAACAACAGCAACAACAACATTGACAACAGCAAAGTTGCGCTCTTTAATTGCTATTTGGCCCAAAGTTGAACGTAACAGTTTCTGTTGCTGCCGTTTTAATGGCAGATGAAAAACCAGTAAGAACGATATAATCGGCTGTTACCGACTGTGCAATACTCGTTCACAGTATGAACACACTCGAAAATCAGTCTCAATTGTGATCGTTATTTTGTAAACAGAAATTGTAGAAGATCTGAATTTTTGATGTAGGTTTTTTTATCTGTGGATATATCCAATAAATCGAAAAACTTTCTCGGGGTCGGGTATATTGGAGTATATATTACGAGCTAAAAATCCTTAGCTTTAGTAGCAGCTAGAAACAAACCCAATATACTCTATTCACTTGGTGAAGGAGTATAATAAGTGTGGCCAGGGTATAACACGACAAGTAGCACTCGCTCAAATGAGCTGAAATAAACGGGATGGTGAGATGGGTGGAGGGGGGAGGGGGGAGGGGGGAGGTAGTGCGGTGTTTGGCGCTGAAATGATTACGCGTTGAAGAGCAGCCCGTAGTTAAAGCCAGCTGGCCACACACACGCGCACTTCTCACAGTCGGACAGTCGGACAGACAGACGGACAGAAATGGAGGCGGCAACCGCAGAGCCACAAGGCCGCACAGCCGCAGAGACTTTGGCCAATATTTCAAACACGCGTCGAACGCATTTCCGTGCGGGAAACGGTTACAGCGGAAATGCAACTTTGGCCGTTGTTCAAGCATAACTGTTGTTTATGTTTGCACACGCACACACACACACACACAAACAAAGTCGGCACGGGCAGGCACACATGGCACGGCACGGGGCGTGGCTGGTTGGTTATCAACAAAAGTACGCCCCGTCCTGAGACACGAACACAGCTGCGAGTGAGGCACCCACATAAATTCATTGCTTACTTTTTGCATACCCTTTGCGAAAGGGTATTTCAATATTATGATTGACGAATCAAGCTATTTTATAGAAACATAAACTCCGTTAAACTTTATTTAAATTTAATAATATTTGATTTATCTGTCGAAATTTCAACTTTTAATTTGTTCAATTTATTTTTATATGCACATAATTTACAATAAACAAATTTAAAATAAATTAATAGTTTACTATAGGTTAAAATTAAATTTATGAGTTCAGTTGCATCAATAATTTTTTTTATTTAAGATTTCTTGTAGCGGTCTTTATATAATAAGGAAAATAATACATGCATATATATATTTTTTATTTTACCGGTCTATTTAAAACAAAAATCGTACAATTTCTAAGCTTTTCTATCATATCAACATATGTATATTCACCTTTTATATTCTATAAAATTCCTTCCACAATTTTTTTATGCAAACATTCTACAAAATTCCTTCCAGAGTATTTGCTATTCAGTGCCTTTAAAATAACTATCTAGGCTTTCATAGTGGTTGTACTTTTGGGTCAACGGCAGTTACAGTTACAAAGCCGGTTACAGGCCCGTTTACAGACCCAGTTACCCATTACGCTACCAGTTAGTTTTGGTCCAATGCTGGTGTCTCGTCCGGCATTTTTTGTTTTCTGTTTCTGTTTTCCTCTTTGGGTTTTCAATTTTTGACAGCAATTTTCTTGCCGTTGACAAAAGCCTCACGCAGTAAATTGAGATGGATGAAAGCCAACAGACAGACAGCACCGACAGACAGCTAGACAGCCAGATAGACGGGGCCAGTGGAAGTGAGCTCGTCTCCAATTCCGACTGAGCCAATAAGCGCACTTGGTTTAAAGTATCGGAGCCAGTCCAAAAAAAAGCACACATAAAAATGAGCACAAAAGCTAAAGAAACCCTAAAAAAATGGTCAAGTAAAATAAAAGCCAAATAAAAACCATTGCTGTTGCTCAGTCGCAGTATTTGGCAGGTTGCTTAATTGGTTTGCTTTCGCGAATAAGTCAAAAAAAAAGCAGAATATAAAATCCTGAATAGGTCTAGCCAGCTGTTTCCTTTGGGTCAAGGCAACCCACAACTCCATGGCAACCAACAAAAAGCCAAAGAGAACAAGTCAGGAAGATGCGAGCCAACCAAACGATTTTATTTCAAAATTAGAAGAGCAAGAATTTCCACTTAAATCAAAATTTCCTAAATTGATTTTAAAATTACAATAAACTACAATATAACGTAACAAAACATAATCTTTAGCTAAGAACTTTTTACACCTTTTGCAATTAAGAACATTTTCCATTTAAGAAAACTTAAAAATTCGTAGTTTAGCTTACAACAAAATTTTTCTCAAAGTGTTAGGTTTATAAATATTTAATTAAAAGAAAAAATCACATATTTATAAAGCAAAATCAACATAATCCACAAACCGTTACTAATAAATTGGACAATTTAATCAAATCGTCTCAGACAAAAACGATGACCGTGAACTTGCAAGGATTATGTTTGCAAATGTTGTTTACATTTGCTTGCCCCACATTCATTTGTTTTTATAATTATTTCTAATAATATATTTTCGCATTCTTTTCATACACACGAACTCTAAATATATACTTGTGTTTGTGTTTGTGTTTTCGCTATTTATAGGATTTGCCTTTGCCCTTTCAATTTGACTTGAGCTTACTGCGAATAATTAAGAGGCATTAAACAAGAGCCGTCACGCCCACATGCCGAGCTGGGCGGTGGGAGGAGCTGAAGCTAGTGTTGGCCACTTTATGGTTTTTGGCTCAAACGGTGCAGACATTTTCATTAATTTGCACAATTGAATGATTTTCATTAAATTGTAATTACCCAAAATTAATCGCTTTGGCAATTGGCAACCATATCGACAAGGCGGCGGCAGCCGACTAAATTGAGAAGCTCGCTTTGCTGCCTAAGCGGCTTATAGCTCTTGGCATAGGCATCACTTCAGCTTGTTCCCATTCCTTCTGTCTGTATCTTTCTCTCTTTCTCCCTTTCTCTCTCTCTCTCTCACTCTTAGTCAGCTTAGAGTCGTGCTGATGAGGAAAAGCTGGCTGAAATGGCTTCAGTTGCACTGTTTGTATTTGTCGACTGATTAAAATGCATGTGAGCGTGGAAATTGTTTAGTTTTCATTAGAAAACGCATCCGGAAAATGCATTGCCAAGCAATTAGAGCAAAGAAAATGCGATGGCAAAATAAAAGAAAACGTCTACAGATTAGCCAACAGCTCAAAAGGTGCAAATGAATGCACAGATATGGAAATACAAAGAAGCGCAAATTAGAAACAATTTTAAAGTAAAAGTTTTAATACCCTTTCAAATAGATGTACAAACATATAATTTTTGTGTTTATACTGTATGATATATGGGTAAATATCGATATATGTATATATATATGCTAAAATATACTCAAAAACAAAAAGGTTGTTGTATAAAAACTCTGTTTTCAATAAATATTGTTTTTTTAAATTATTCAGCATTTTTTTAAATTAATTAGATAAAGATAAATTAAAAAACAAAAAAATTGTTTATATAAAACTCAGTTTTCATATAGTGAATATACAGTATACTAGTTCAATTTTGTTCAAATCTTTGACGTAAATTATTGTTAATGAACATGGTTAAGATATCTTTAAGCTAATTCGTACAAGAGCCTTACTATTGATCAATTAAATCTTAAGTATTTTAAATTTAAATTTAACTAAAAGACAATGCCTCACATTTTTTGTGACAAAATTAAAGCAAGGAAAATACAATGCAAATAAAGCAAGCAAATGTCTGGAGGGGGAAGGGGTCAGTGGGGCGTGTCTTGGCAATTAAGAATGTCACTGAGCGGCAGCTGCCACTGAGTTGCTTAAGTGTGCGCTGCATAATTTAAGCTGCCCCACCTAAGACCCCCCGTGTCGGCAAAGGCGGTCAAAAGGCCGTCAAGTGTCGTGCCAAGTAACAATTTGCAACAACAAGGTGCAACAACAACAGCAACAACAACAACAATAACAATGGCAATAATTCAGTTCAAGTGCACAAATGTGTTGCACATTTCGCATGCAGCTGCAATGTGATTGTTTTGGGCGTACTGCCCGGGGCGTGGTCAGGTGCGAATATTGCCACAGGGCTGACAGCTCGGACAGCACGAAGGTCTTTTCATTTCAAGAGGTTTTTCGAGTTGCAAATAGCAACCAACAGAAGAAAGAAGAAAGCTAAAGCGAGACCGTGCGAGTTGCAGCTGAATAAGTTGCAAGCAAGAAGAAGCAACGTGCAACGGCAAATGGCAGCGACTCTTGGGAGTCGAAAGAGGGAGGCAAAACAGAGATTAACACAATAAAACTCAAATAAAATAAACAATTGGAATGGGGCCAAAAGCACTACAGATAAGTATGTGCGTAGAAATTTAAAAGAAACAAGAAAAACTATCTTCGAGGTGCTGAGGACTTAATTTCCATGCAAATATATACATATGTATGTGTGTGTAGAAAACGACCGCTTTTCTACAATTTTAATTGGTTTATATGCATTTTTGTATGCATTGGTTTTTGAAAATACATTTCAGTTCGCAAGCACTTAAGTCGACTTAAAGAAAACTTTAAATTATATTAAAATTATTATTATTATAATTATTATAATTATAATTATAATTATTATTATTATTATTATTATTATTGGCTCAAAATAAAATGTCTTATATCACTCACTTTCTAAGTTTGATTATAATGAATAATTATAAAATACATAAAGTTTTGGGGTCAAGAATTGATACTTATTGTAAGATAAAACTTCTTGGCTTTAGTAATTTCAGTCACAGTGGAAAATCTAGTCTGAAATGTGAATTACGAATTGGTTGATTTTACGAAAAAATAATTCAATTATTAATTTATCAATTGATAAATTTATGTAGTAGTTTTATAAAAATACAAATTTCGCAACGAATATTATAAAACAAGTAGGTGGTATACAACTTAAAAATGTTGTGTCTTATTTGGCGCTGCAAATGTGTTTTATAATAAATTATGTGGAAATACAAATTTAATTTCATAAAACTAATAATGAATCCTTTAACAATTCATTACATTACAGTTAACCGAACGCCAGGAGCTAACAACCAGGACCACAAATGCAAGATGAATTCGGACCAATCAATACAGATGCCATCTGGGCCGCCGCCGCCCTCGCAGAGAACTACATGCGGCGAGTTCAGCGGGGACAGGGAGAGCTATGGGGCAGCCGGGAGTCTGGGGTATGGCGGCATACCGACTTCGTCCACCAGCAGTTACGGTTCTTTTGGCGTACTGTCCAGCTTATCCAGCGTGGGGACAGGAACGCCCGTCATGCCGCTGCTGCTGCCCGCGCCGCCTTCGACGAGCACATTCAAGACGACATCGATTTCGATGCCAACATCGAACCCATCGACACTGATTCCGATGACGACGCCCGCGCCCTCTCCCCTGATCCCAATGCCGATGACGACACCAATGACAACGACAACAACGGCGCCGTCGTCAACGCTGCTGCCGATGTCGATGCCGATGTCGCTGACAACGCCAACGGCGCTGCCAACGCAGCTGCTGCCAATGCCGACGCTGGAGGACATTGAAGTTGCCACACAGCAGCAGCAGCAGCAGCAGCCACCGCCACCGCAGCCGCAAACGCAGCCAGCCGGCATACTTAAATACCCGACACCATCGAGCATTGGCTACGTCAGCGAACTTTTGCCGCCGCCAGCAGCGCCGCTAGCGACCAGCGCCAGCAGCTCCATCAACAGCAACTGTGGCACGCTGAAGAGCAATGCGAAACTGTTGCCGCTGCAGCTGGTGGCCAGCACGGCACCCTCACGCAAGGAGCCGCCATCGGTCGCAGCGACGGCACAATCACAGCAGCGCCAGCGACGGCGTCAGGGCTGGTGCGCCTGCTTTGGCTCCGGACCGAGTGCACCGGAAGCCAAAACGCCGCCCGGCTACGGCACCAAGTCCAAGAAACGCAAACAAACGGCCCAAACTGTTTGGTCCGCCCTCCTCACGAATCTTGGCATTTGCATGCTCCTTTTGGCCTACACATTGCTCGGTAAGTGGCAACATTTTCATTTTCAATTTTCACGTAGTTTTCGCACTTGGGATTTGCCATAACTGAAGGCAGTTTTGCTTTTGCAACTACTTTGTTACCCGGTTTTTATACCCTGAACTGGGGATGCGTATCGATACGGCGATAACGAAATTATATCGATACTGATATATCCTTTGTTAAATTAATTTCCCTCCATCATATTTTTCGAGAATTGATATATATCGATATGGTCGATATTGATATTTACTTATATTTTCGGTATGATATTCAACATGACATTTTCTCCGATATCAATATCGAAACTTACTGGAACTATTGAAAATGGTCAATGGTCTAATGTATGTGTATATATGACCGCATAAAATTGATATATTCCTAATCAGGACGACAAGCTTATCTTTTTTCGATATCTTTCCCCGTTTCATTAAAATCGATCAAAATCGATTTTCAGACTTGTGTGTCTTACGACGCAAATTTTGAATATTTTCGGTTTTGGATACCTTTTCTTCATCACCATAAATAGAAGTTAGAAGTTTTTTAAGAATTTCATTTAAAAATTAGATTTTCTGAAATAATAAAAAAAAAACGTATTAAATAAGTTTTAAAATGTTCACAAATTGGTTGCGTTTTTTACGTTATTAAAGGAAAGTACTGTAAAAATTTCAACTTCCTAGATTGATTGTTTGTTAAATTAATCTCAGAATTGTAGTTTATTCTTGCAATCTACATATAAAATAGCTGCTGTTTTTAAGAGTTATGTAAAAATTACATATACATTTTCCGAATTTTATATACAGATAGAGTTAAACTCTAAGTTTGCAATATAATATTAATTTAATTCGTGTACTTGGGAAAAGCTTAATCAGCCCAGTTTTAATAAGTTGAGCTCATTTGTTATTTGGCGCCGCCATCGCGACTCTAGAGTGGATGGTGCTCATTAAAATTGGACAGCTTTTGTGGAGCTAAGCTTGATTAATTGTTAGCATATATAGAAAACTATCAGCTGTACAAATATTTGTGCGCATTGTTGTTGTTGTTGTTACTTTTTGGCCTGCCGCCTATGTTGACTAATTAACGCAGCTCTGCTCCCCGCATGCCCACCCCACACCACCCCCTTTGAGCGTTTAATTTGGTTTGCCGACGCTGTGGGACGCTGACTTTTTGCGGCTGGTGTGTGTCAGCTACAGATACGCTAGCATCTCAACAGTTGTAACTGCAGATACCTAATGTATCTTGTCAGAATTTCGACGTTTAAATTAACAACAACAACAGCAGCAGCAACAATGTGATAAATTTAATTAATCATTTTACCAACCGCTTGCGAATGTAACAAAACGCCAAAATGCCATCGGCCGCGAGGTCTGCCACACGGCCAAAACAAAGCGTATGTATGTGTGTATATGTGTTATGTTAGGTTATGTGCGTGTGTATGTGTGGCATCTGCTACTCTACCATGCCGCCAGCCATATGTACACGCATTAGAAACCAAAGACGGCTGTGCGAACATGACGGTCACGGAAGTGACAGACTGCGAGACAAACTGACAAAATAGACAGCATGCAAAAGGCTGGCAACACATGCACATCAGCAAATACTTTAAACAAATCGCAACAAATCACCCGTTAGATCTGCTCCCGGGTAACTGCTACTTGTCACGGGTAATAACTGAAAACATCTGGTTAGCCACGTTTTTGGTCTTTCCCTATTTGAATATTTCAAAAATTTAACTGCCTAATCAGCATTTGACAAGGGAATGAACCTTTTATTTACACATAATATTGTTCAGGGAAAAAAAACTGTGAAAAAACCTTTTATGACGATACCCCAATAAAATTTTTAGAAAAACAATTTGAAAGTTTTTTAACGTAAAATTTCCGGCACATACGTTAAAATTTTTTATTTTGTTTTTTTTTTTTAAGTAATGTAAAACACAAATCTATTTATTTCTTAGTATTTAATTTATAACACATTAAAAATTTTGACTCCACAAAAGTCTTGGTAAACTTTAAGGCAGTTACGAGTATTTTGAGATTCTGAGAATAGATTCGCAACGGCACTTTTCTTGAATCCATTTATGTACTTCTATTCGTCATACTTTATATGGCAGCTGAAATTATAAATTTATACAATTTAACAATTTGATTTAATATTTTTAATAAATTGAACGTGTTGCCTTTATTTTCAAATTAAATCGTAATCGAGTTTCGAATAATAATTCTTGATTTTAAAATCTAGTGCAATTCTATCAATTACATAAAACTACCTTGAAACTTTCTTAATAATTATTTAAAATTTATTTTCTTTTGAATTTAAAAAAATGTTAATTTAGGTCGGCTTCTAACAATGCTTGTAATAGCTTACAGCGCAAATTTCTTAAATTTTTTCAGGGTCTATAAAATTTAAATCTTACTTATGTAACCAGAAATTTATAATAATTATCTGAAATATTAAACAAAGGTTATCTCAATTTCAATAGTGGTGAAGCTCTTGTCAAGTTAACAGTAAAAACGCAATTCCTGCTCATCTCCGGCACACATGTTTGTGTGTGTGTGTGTGTTTGTATTTGTGGCTGTATGTGACAGCTGCGCAAAAAGTTAGCCGTGTTGTCTTGTTAGAGGAAATCAGCAAATGACACAAACAATTATTTAACTTTCTCTAGGCCCCGGTGCGTGAGTTTGTGACGTCAACACACAAGCCCATGACAGCTGCCTGGCGTCTCTGTGTGTTCTTATGTGTATGCATATGTGTTGGTGTGTACTCCATTTTGCGTGCATTTTAACGCTTCAACAAAAGTTTCAAGTTGGCCAAGCACAACAGCAACAACAGCAGCAGCAGTAGCAACAATTGCTCCATTTGTGCTGTTGCTGGCGCTTCTCTCTGATGCCGGACAGCCGCCAATTTACAGTCCTCCCACGCTCTCATGTATTATTTTTAACTTTGACATGTGTTGGCTTTTGCCGACGACATAGTCTCATCATACCCAGTCCCAAAAAAAAAAGAAAAAATTGTCAAAGTTACGGCGTGTGTAACAGAAAAACTTTTTCAAAAACTTGACAAAATGCCGCTCCAGCGACACATGTTTGGATTTGCGTGTGTGTGTGTGTGTGTGTGTGTGTGTTGTTCTTGTTGTAGATCAGCATAGACATTAAATGAGTGACAAGGCATCAGCTTAGGAATTTACGCAGAGCACACAGAGGAGCTTAACTTCTAGAGGACATTGAGTATTCATCGTGTCAATGAACTCGATTTGACCCATTGCCTTTAGGGGCACGCCCCTATGTCCCCAAATAACTATGAGAAGCTTATAAATTGTATTTTGCAGGATTACAACATAATATGGCAAAGAATTTTCTTTTGATTTTCATATTATTTTTATAGTAAAGCTTGTCAGAAAGAGAAGGCAAAGAAAAATTCCGACATGCAAAATGTCGCGAGAAGCGTTTTGCTTATTGAGAAGCTTAGCGATAAGTTAAAGTAAGCGAGCAGCTAAGGAAGAAGCCATGCTGAAAACTAAATGATAGTTAATGCTATAAGCAATAAGCGAAAAGCTCTATAAATAGCTAAACAAAATAAACAAGAGCCAAAGAAGCAAGACGGACATTTTTGCTTTTCATATAATTTTGAAATTATTTTAAAAAAATTTCTTTTTACACGAACTGTTTTATTTCAGCACAATTTTAAATTTATAGTTTTTATGAACTTCCATTTAGACTGAATTATGATTAATAGATAAAAAAGATAATTTCCCAAAATAATTTTAGTGTTATCAATGATAATGAAGTATGGGGAATAAAATTTACTATGTTTTAATTAGCTTTATTTTTATTATGTTAAGTCATTGTTTATAATTATATTATTATTATAATTATTTAACATTGCTTATCGTAGTAGTAGTAATATCGTAGTTTTCTATTATTTAGTCAATATCTTTTTACATAAATTTTTTTCACCGAACCGGAACCGAACTAGGATTTATACACTTTTCATCTGCGGTATGAATACATATAAAAAAACCAATGCAGCTGCACTGCAGAGTTAGACCTAAGTGTGGCCTATTTAATGGCTGACGATTGCAGTTCATGACTCTTTGGCCGAAAATGAAGCTGGCCCCAAACTGACCCCCAAGCGATCCGGAGCACTGGCAAAACAAATGAGTTGCTGTCGGTTATTTGGAGGCCAACACGTTGGCCTTCTTGTTGTCATTGTGTGTGTGTCTGTGTGTGTGTTTTTGTGAGGTCTCATGAGTCTAATGCTTTTGTTGTGCTTGCTTGCAGGCTCCTTCATATTCCTAACCATCGAGAATGAGGACTCGGCGCTGCTGCATCAACAGCACACGCTGGCATCCACGAAGCGCAACATGGCCGGCAATGGCCACAGCAACGCCAATGGGAACAGCAATGGCATCTATCAACAGCAAAGGTCGCCGCAGACGCAGCCACAGCAGCCACAGCATCAGCATCAGCAGCAAGGACACCAGCAAGGACCCCACACGGACAATGACACGGTGGCCGCTGCCGTTGCCCAGGGCCAGGATTTGGGGCACGAACGCGGCGTCTATGGGCAAGCATCGAATGACTTTGTTTATGGCTTGGATGACAACGAAATGGAAGCGGGGCAGACGCAGTTCGCCTTATCGCCGGATACTTATGATGTACGACAGCGCACCATTGAGAATATCTGGGACATAACCGTGTCCCTTAACATACTCTACAAGGAGAACTGGACAAAGTAAGCTCTCTCTCTCTCTCTCTATCTCTCTCTCTATCTCTATTTACCCACTTATTTACCCACACACACATACACAGATTAGCCGCACTTGAAATTGCCAAGTTTCAAGACCAATTAATCAAGAGACTGAACGAGGATGTTATGCTGCAATTATCACACGACGATGTGGCTGGCGGACATTCGGTTGCTGGTGGCGCTGCTGCTGCTGCTGCTGGTGGTGGTTCAGCTGGTGGCGGTTCATCCAACAATCCGGCCACGGAAGCTGTGCTCCTCCACACACACTTTCATCATCATCGTCTTGCCGGCGGCGTCGGCGTGGGTGGACCACCGCATGAATGGAATTTCGCCAAAGCGTTTTTGTATTCGCTGACCGTTTTGACCACAATTGGTAAGTGCCCAGTGACCAGTGACCAGTGACCAGTGCTAAGCACATGTGTGACAGACAGGGACAGCTGTACGGCAATAGACAGAGAACGGGGATGGTAGCAGATGGGTTACGGGAAGGGGGGGGCTGACTCCACTGTGCCATTGCGCCATGACCGTGGGCCATAAATTTTATGTTCTACCAAACGGAAATTTGCTTTACTTCAGTGGCGAGCGTCAAGTGAACTTTGTACTCTTGTTTTTAGATAGCACCACATTGGATGGCTGCGACCCATTCACCTTTTGACTTTACCACAAAACCAGCTGCCCAGACAGCTAACTTGGTGACCGATGAGCAGGCGTAATGAACACCAGTGTTATTCATGTTTAATTAACCTCAATGAATTACGGCCGAGAAGTATGGCAATGAGCATGGCGAGAAGCACACCGAGAAGCTTAGCGTGAGGAGCGTAGTGAGAAGCTTAGCGAGAAGCTAAGCGAGAAAAGTAGCTTAGCAAGAGCAGAAGCAAGAAGCGAAGTGAGAAACGTGAGGAAAAATTTAGCAAGAAGCGTAAAAAGAAGCATAGGGAGAATCATATATAGTGAAAATCATAGCGAGAAGCGTAAGGAGAATCTTAGTGAAAAGCATAGCGAGAAGCAAAGTGAGAACCATTGGAAGAAGTATAACAAAAAACGAAACAGGAAGCAAAGAGAGAAACGAAGAAGCGTACGGAGAAGCGTTATGAGAAGTTTAGCGATAAGCGTAAGAAGAAGCATAACAAGAAGCGTAATGAGAAGTTTGGAGAGAAGCGTAAAGAGAAGCATGACGAAAAGCGTAAGGAAAAACATAGCATAACACCATACATAGTGAGAAGCATACCAAGAAGCATAACGAGAAGCGAAGCAAAAAGCGTAGCGAGAAACGAAGCGAGAAGCATTGCAAGAATTGTAGCTAGAAGCAAAGTGAAAAGCGTTGCAAAAAGTGTAACGAAATTAAAAAGATATCCATAGAGAAAATTATAGCAAAGAAAAGCTTCTCGTGAAGCGTAATTAAAGGCAAAGCAAAAAATTAAACAAATGCAGACAGCACAAAAATAAAAACTCAGATAAGCGAGGTTGCTTTGTACAACAGGAAATGCCTTATTATTTAATTAAAATGGAAGAAAAAAGAAAAAGACAATGCTCGTTTACATCCCGCTACATATGTACATTTACTTCAGTTGCAATAAGAAAGCTCTTGTCGGGAATGTTTAACCAAAAGATTCTAAAGCCCAGCTCATTTATTGCAAACACACTATCTCTATAATCCCATGTAGACTCGGGTCAAAATATACAACTTCCATATCATACTTGTCCTTTAATCTGAAAATGTTTTGATGCAACAAAAAATGCACATTAAGAGTTGGGCTCAAATTTTAAATTAGCACAACTTTGCCAAAACTAAACCGATTAATATAAATATATCAAATTATTATATAAAATAGGTATTAAAAATCAAATTTGCATCACAATTTTGAATAATTTATTTAAGTCTATAATCGATTTATTGCCAATACATTTTTGGATACTTAAAGTTTTAAGCCATTTAAACAATTGTTAAACATTGCTAATGGGCAATATGTGCCCGCATGCACACATATATGTGTGTGTGTGAGTGTGTGTGCCTTGGCTGTTAAGCTTTAAATCTGAACAATTTCGACGAATCCTGTTATATGCATGTGGCTTATCAGAGATGCTCATCTGTCATTTGTGTGCTCATGTGAGAAGAATATCTTTCAATTGGCATTGTCAAGGCGCATACACACACGCACGCACCTCAATTTGAACTGTGTGTGTGTGTGTGAAAATATGTAAGCTGCCTGTGCTGCCAGAGTTTTGCAGTTGTCAGAGTTCCCAGGGGCTGTCAAGTGCTGGCGTTTGCACTTTTTTGTTTTTTTTCATTGTCATTTTGTTTTTGTTGCTCGGTAATTTTGTAGGTTCACCCACAAAAAACAAGCCGAAAGTCAAATATTGATAGAGCAAAACAACAAACGAAGCTATTTGCTTAGCCCGAATGGCCAAAACACACACACACAATCACAAAGAGAGGGGAGTGAGGCATAGACACGACTTTCCACTTGTGAAAATGCTATAAAATAAAATTTGCAAAAATTTTCTGCTGATCTTGGCAGTTCATGCAAAGGGCCAACAAGCAAATACGCCCAGTCCCAACCTCACAGGCAATCCCAATTCTAGACCCAATTCGAATCCCCCTACTGCATAAAATACTCCACATTGTGGGCATGGGAGGGGTGTTTCGGTTTTCGGTTTCGGGTCGCATTGTCAGTTTGCAATTGCGTTAGTCAGCAGGCTGCCGGGACATTTGTATTAACATGACTTCCTGCTTGCCAGCCGGCTTATTATTATTATTATTATTGTTTTGCGGCTTCCAATGGGGACGCTGGCCCCAAAACGCTGGCTGCCTCCCCCCCACATTGTTCTTGGACGAACGTCTACAAAAACTGTGTGTCCGAGCACCCAACAATATGATTATTATTATTGGCCAGCCCTCGACTAAGCCACTTGCCACTGCAGTGTCCCAGTGACAGTTCCGCATAGAAATTGTCAACTTGTGGGTATTTCCCTTTTGCAATACTCTACACAAAGCACAGAAAACATAAATTATTAAAATGCAAACAAAATTTACACGTTTGGTTAAATATATATTTTTTTATCATAAATTAGATTAACGCCAAGAGCAATAACCATATGACAACATACACAAATAAATATACCTCAATATTTGATACTCTCTTGAAGCCAATAAAAGTAAAAAAAAAAAGTTTAAAAACTTGCCGAAACTTTATTTTTTGCTTTAAAAGCTTCTTTTAGAAAATTCATACAGGACATATAAAATATTATATTTTATTAATATTGTTCACATTTGATTTATTTCAAGTACCTATTAATTATGGGTTAAGTATTTATTTTAGCTGAAAGCCTTAACAGCCAGTGCTATTTAAAAATAGTTATTTTAATAGTTTTTAACTATATCCTATAGTTTAAATAACAATTATAGCTATATATTAAATATAAATTATTACTGTTATTATTCGTTTTTTTACACTTCAATGTTTGTTATTTTTATTTTAATTATATATCGATGTATACATATATTATTTTTTCACTTTTGTCGACTCGCTTTGTCGACTGTTTGTACTAAATGAATAAATAAACATTATACAATTTTTAACACAATTTGTACAATTAAACAATTCTTAAAAGTATAACTCTCAGTTTTGTAAAGCCCGAAAATCACGCAAAAAACTTAGAATTCAAAAAATAGTTAAAATACAGTTTTTGAACACAAAATAAACTCGTTTTCAAAAGAGCTGTTTTCACTATTTTAGCTTTTTTACACATAGAGATATAGAGTATTCCACAGTCTGTTGCTTATAACACGGGGCGTTTTATACTTGTCACAATGCGTGTTCATGTTCGCAAAATAGAAAACGCGCCCATTTCTAGTTCCAGCTAAGGAACAATTCAAAGTCCCTATTTATTCATATATATATCTTTATATATCCGTGTGTGTGTTGGGATGTCCGTGTATATCTCGCTATGATTGTCTTGGGCATAAATGGGAATTTATAGGCGGTTTGCTGGCTCTGTCTCGATTTGGCTCTGGCACTGGCCCAGGCACAAGCACAATAAATAGCCAGCTTCGGCAATCCCTGGACGGCAATAAGACAAGTAATTTAGTTGCAAAATAATTTTAAATTTCATTTTCCATTTTCACAGCACTCACTATCATCAATTGCGCATCTTGCGCGGCCAATGGCAGAGAGGAGGGTTAGCGGGGGGTTGGTGGGGGAGGTGTTTGTTTCTTGGTGGAGAATGCGCCCAGGCGATTGCCTTTTATGTGTTGCCATTTTCTGTTTTATGGCTGTCATGTGAACTCCTCCGATGCATAACGAAAGCATATCGATATGGGCATTTTATGTAACTATGCGTTTTATGGACTTTAACATAGTTCTGGCCAAGTTTAGCCACAGTATTGAACGTATTTATTCACAGCTCATGACTATATACGATAATTGTATCTGTAACAATTTATTGTGCAATTTTATATGCATAAAACTCCAATTAGAATACACGTAGCTCGAATTGGTATTTTCAGCGCTATTGGGATCGTAAATAGGTATTTTATCTGATCGCTTTTGTCCCTTTTTTAATTTCTATATTTTCATGCATGTTCTAAATTTCACTTTCCACATTTTAAATGGCATGCTTTTAGGCGCACCTAGATTTTGTACAAACCCATAATTTTTCATTTTTGTCATATATTTAAACCACAGCAACAAAATTATATCTCATTTGTTTTTGGTATGGTAACAACAAAACAAAAGTTTTTAACAGCAAATCTTTTTTAGATAGATAAAGCGTGTTGAGAATCATCGATTCGTAGATATATCAAAGTTGAAATTGATAAAAAAAAAACCGGGACATCAACATAGGTACATAAATTTTTTAATTTTCTTTTTTATATCGCTATTTGATTTATACATATTATTTATTTGTATACAAGTAGTTATATTTATACACTTAAAATGCCATTCTTAGTCAAATAAGTTTATTTTTAAATTCAATAAAATTTAGATTTAATGCTACATTCATTCGAATTAAATTGTTGAATACTGACTTTTTTCTGCATACCACATATGTATATTGTATTAAGGATCTTCTTGAGCAAATGTTGTATTTAATATTTTATACCTATTTAATTTGCGCACATATTTCCTGATTTTTCTGTTTTATTTTTCAATGTGTGTGTGTTTTTATTGCGATATTATTGGAGTCAATGACAGCAGACCAACAAAATCGGCGTCTATTAGCACCCAAATACAGAAAAAGTCTCGTCAACCCCGCTTTCAAACGCACGGCTTACAATATACGAATGTTTGTGTGTGTGTGTGCTGTACGGTCTAAATATTGAAATCTTTCAATATCTTTCAATAAAATATGTAGATGCTGCAAACCCTAAATACACCCCCCATCCCATTTTCTGCCACGCACTTGCCGGCAAATTGACAGCGCGCCAGCTGAGTTTTACAGCAACGGCTTTGGTTTCGGGTCAATGCCAATATTATTAGCCCCAGTCAGTGTATACAGATACCCCGCCCATCCGCCGAACTGCCATACCCACATTTATCCCCACACACACACACGCACACCAAATGGGATCCTGAAGCTGTCGTCTGCTTTCTGACACATTGACGTTTTGCCATGGCTCAGATTTTGGGAGGATTTCATTTAAATTTGCTGTCAACGCAATTACATGCTCTGTGTGCCCGTGTGTGTGTGTGTGTGTGATTGGTACCCCAAAGCAATGTAAAGTCTATGGTTGAGATGCTGCCAGTACTATTTCTATTGCCAGTCTCGGCACTCGACTTGGTTCATTCGATTTTATATTGATTCAATTTATTTGTAACGAGTGTTTTGTGCTGTGTTTAATGTCCGGCGCCCAGGCCTCCATAAAGTAAGCGACCAAACATTGCCTGTCACGGCAATAAACCATGCGCCCCAACGCCACGCCCCCTCGGGCGCCAGCCTTCAGTTATATATGCATACAAATACATCAGCAGCAACAATAAAATTAAGAAATTTTCAATTTATGCATGAGACACCTGACGACGATGTTGATGATGTGTGTGGGTCTGAGTGTGTGTGTGTGTGTGTGTGCCACGCCCACATGTCATATAACCAGGCCTACCTGGAAAAGCTTGTTAGGCATTTTTATCGCCGTGGCCTCTTAATTTCTTCTGGTTATTTCTGGAAAATTAATTATTCATGGAATATCATGATCTTTACATGTCCAAATTTTTCTCAATTTTGGCATGATTTTTGACAAAAAGTTTGACCCCCTCAGAATCATGTTAAATGTTGTTTTTTATACTATTTATTGCCAGCAAAACCGATTAAAAATGCAAACGCGAAATTTTAGATTAAAAAAAAAATTTTTTTTCGAAAATACATAAGGGGGGGGTACATGCTTTTTTCGAAAAAATCAAAAAAAAAATTTTTTTCAAAACTGCATTGATTTTGAATATAGAAACGATTTTGATGAAAAATCATGACCAAAATGCCATCAAACATGAAAATCGGTTCAGTTTTGACAAATTTATGGGTGTTTCAAATGTGATACCTATAG
>SCDY01000833.1:0-55728 GCA_004143825.1 Drosophila micromelanica | reverse complement strand
AATTGACCTCCTCAAAATCAGCTTAAATGTTGTTTTTTATACTATTTGTGGTCAACAAAATCGATAAAAACTGCAAACTCGCAATTTTAAATTTTGAAAAAATTTTTTTTTTCGAAAATACACAAGGAAGGAGTACATGCTTTTTTCAAAAAAAAAATTGTTTTCTAAAATCCATCGAATTTAAATGCAGACTTGATCTAAATGAAAAATCATGACCAGAATGCCATCAAACATGAAAATCGGTCAGTTTTGACAAATTTATGGGTGTTTCAAATATGAATACATATTCAAATTATTTTTATTTTTTCGCAAAATTTGGTAACTTTAGCTGGATGGATGCAGCAAAGTATTGGACAAATGCTGGCTAACATTTTGTGGTGTTACATTCTTATGTAGATAATAAGAATAAACCATGACTTACTTGATGGACTGGTCCCCCACCGATTGACAGCCACGTAGCGACAGAGACTTGAGGAAGCCGCCGCATCGTTGCGATATATTCTCAATCACCGGGCCCTGTTAGAGAGAAAGAGGGCAAATAAAATATATTAAAGATATAAGAGTGTAACGGTATATGTAATTTTTGTTAAAGTACCTCGATATCACGTTGGAAATCGAACAAATTGATTTTCTGCCAGCTGGAACCGTCCAGGGCGAGCACATTCCAATATTTGCACACCTGCAATTAATTTAGTTTAATATATATGCCTAAGGGACACAGGGAGGCAGGCATCGGGACCCACCTGGGCACAGCGGCATAGCGAGACGACATCCAGGTAGGAGAAAACTCGCAGCAAAACCTCCTTTGGCAGTTGTTTGATTAGCTCATCGTCCAGTTCGGTGGCGCCCAGGAATGTTTGCTGTGAATTGGACGAAGAAGCGAGTTAAATACATATATATATATATATATATATCTTCGTGTATACTATATATGTACAAAAGTATATATGTGAAGTGATTTTTAATAGAAAATTTGATGATTTTGCTGTGTACCAAAACAAAACAATTGACTTCGATCTTAATTGATGCTGCCCCAAAAACTTAAAAAAAAAAACAACAAAAACAAAGAAACGAACAAATAAATTTATGAACAATGCTCGGCGAGAGACAGAGAAGGAGAGAGCGAGAGAAAAAGAGAGAGCGAGACTGGGTTGAGGGCGAGGCGAGGCGAGGCGAGGCGTGGGGCAATGTACAAAATGGGTTGCCTTGATGAATGACCGCTGAAAAAGATGCCGTTTTTCGAGTAGGTGGAGTGGAAACGAAAATCAAAGCGAGTTTATTTATTTCTTTTTTGTTCTCTTTTGTTTTTGTTTTTTGTGTGTTTTGTCTTACGGGCTCGTCCTGCTCCCCGCCGAGCTGCATTTGTATGTGTGTGCGCTGCTGCTGCGCTGCACAGTTGGTGTTTGTGGCCACCGTCCGTTGGCTCTGCTGCTGATCCACAATGCACACCTCGTCGGCGGCTGGCGAAATTGAGGATGCACTGGATGAGTAGCTGGCGCTGTTGGCACTTGCGCTGCCGCTGTTGCTGCTGCCGCTGGCTGCCATTAGGCTGGCGACGGGCGCAGCGCTGCCAAAGGTTGCGGTACGCCAAATGCTGCTGCAGATGCCGCTGATTAGGTTTGTGCTGCCGTTCTGATTATTGTTATTGTTGTTTGCATTGCTAACGCCGTTGTTGCTGTTGCTGCTCAGCTGTAAGCTCAGATTACGATTGGCATTCGCGTTGTTGTTGTTCTCGCCGCCACCGTCGCCCAGCGAGTCCGCAGTCGATGCTGGCGTCGACGCACTGACGCTGGTGCTGTTGGTGACCGTTGTGCTGGTGCCGCTGCTGCTAAAGCTGCCGCTGCCGCTGATGCTGCTGCTACCGCTGGGTGGGCACAGCAGTTCAATGCTACCGGCAGCGCCGCTAACGTCGACGCCGACGGCGCCGCCGCCGCCGCCTCCGTCGCTGTTGCCCCCATTGGGGGCAGCGCTAATGCCACTGCGCACAAACATCAAGCACCTCACGTAAAAGAGCAGGCGCTTAACAGCCTCGCTTTAGGCTTTCTTTCGCCTGCTGTTCTTATGAAAGCTCTAACTCTTTTAGTTGCTCTTACGCGCTCCCACACTTGCAGAGAGGGAGAGCACTCGTCCGTCGCTCGCAGCAGTCGTCGTGTGAATGCACGATTAAATTATTCACAAATTGCGTCTTCGTTTTGTTTTTTTTTTTTTTTTTGGAAGGCAGCGACGCGTCTCTCTCTTCCCTCTCTTGATTGTTTGTTTTTGGCACTACCACTGCGACTGCTTAATAACAAAAACAAACCATTTATTTATGGATAAGAGACGCAAACGCGGTGTGCTCTGGTTCTCTTGCTCTCCCAATCACGTATTCAAACGAGAGCGTTAATTGAAGAACCGTTTATTTAATAATGAATATCGCTGTCGCTGCATTTCCTAATCGCTGCTCTTCGTGAATTTTGCTTAACTGCAGTTTTTGGCATTTTATGCACCAGGAACTTGCTTGTTTTATTGAATTTAATTATTTGTTTGGTTTAATTTTATATCTGCTTTAAACGCGCACGTGAGAAATAGAACAACAGAAATATTAAAAGACATTAAAGTGTTGCCCAAGGTTGACGGCTCGACAATGCAAATGGATTACTTTATTTATGTACATGCACACAATTTTGAATTTTGCCTCGTATCCAAGAAACGTGCGCGCCCAACTCGCGCGCTTTGCGTTGTGCCTCCGACTGAGGCCCAAAACTGACGACCAGTCAATGACCATGTCCCATGCGTGACTCCCCCCCGATACCCCCCCTAAATGTATACATTTTAAATGTATGGCATTCAGCTTAAATGAAAAATCATCAAAGCCAATTTAAAAAGGCAATCGAACGTGTTGCGAATTCGAGTAAAGCGGCCAAAGAATACGAATTTCACAACAAAAACAACAACAATAACAAAAGAAGCAGCAGCTGATTGGAACGTGATGATCATCGGCTCAATAACTGGCTGTTACCAGTGAGTAAACACTGGCATCCAAAAATAAATACATCATTCATGCAATATCCTATTATAAATTCAAAAACACAAATATACATACACACAGAGATGTATGCCCATATAAGCAGACCAAATCGAAGAATAAAATAGTTAAATAACAATTAATAAAAGCTGCAAGGAAGTTAGGGTAATCGAGTGGGAATTGCCAGACTAAGAGATACTCAGTAATCAGTATAATCACATATTCCCAAAAATGTTCAATCAAGAATATATACATATTTTATAGGGTATATATAAAACTCATATTTAATTAATAGGTATTTACAAAAGTCAATTATACACATGAGAAATATGCATGAGTAAATTATATGTGCATATGTAAAAAAGTATCAATAAAGCTGTCTGATTGTCACATTGAAGATCTAAAAATTGCTGATTGGAAGAGGACCATAAAATGAGCGAAAACGCTTTTGAATTAAATTGACATTTATTGTATACATATAGATATGCAAACACGCGTATGTAAATAGATATCTAGATGACACATGTAGCATGGTGTATGGCAGATAGCCTTGCTACAATGGCACACACACATACACACAACAATTATAACAAGTATGAAAATATAAATCAAATAGTCGGAAACATCCGACTAGGAGATACCTAAAACAGATGTCATTTTACCACACCTTTTTTTTATCTTAACCGAACTTGAATATACTATTTGAAATAGATTATTTTCTTATCATTTAAATTATAGTCTACCAAAAAAATAAAAATTTTAATTTTACGCTGTTGTTGATTTTCATCGATTTTTTTTTAACTTGAAAGTTATCGATTACATAAAAAAATCTTGACTTGCGCGTGCCGTGGATGAGATGAAATTCAAAAGGTTAGTCTCTAGTTTTTTTTAGTTCCGAAGATCGTTGCATTCATACAGACGGACAGACAGATGTACATGGGTAGATCGACTCGGCTATTGACCTTGCATACTTTATTGTGTCGCAAATGCATCCTTCTGATTCATATATTCTTTGCATCCAATTGTTTATGTATTTGTTTACAACTAAGAAAAAACAACAATAAATATTATACATTATAAATGCATAATTTAATAAAGAGTAAGCACAATGAATGTGCTAAACTCAATCAGAGTTCATTTAACAATACTCAAGTTGTGAATATAATAGAAATAACTCAAGAGTAAGATCAAAAGAAAGGAAGATAGATAGGCCCCTCAAAATGGCCCACATACTGCACACTCAAAAGCTTGTGTGAATTAATTTCTTGCCCGAATTCCTTTTCAAAATTCGTATTCATCTTAACTAAACTAAATAGTTTCAATTCATTTCGCTTTATTAGGTGCACACTTTTTACTTGGCTCAATGAGATGCGATGGCCACACTGATTGCAGTATATTTGATTATTTGTACAAGGTTGCTCCCAACAATATAAATATTTATTCGTATATTATAGAAAACCAACATAAAGAGTAGACTAGTCCTAAACTAGACTTGAAAAATTACTTAAATAATATAATTTCTTTATCTTCAAGTACTATTGCTTTTACAATTTATTTTCTGATTTGATAATTTCATATTAAGTTAAAAATTCAATTGTATGGTATATGGACTATAAATCATTTATAAAAAATTAAATTAATTCATTAAAAATTCAATTAAATCAGGTGATTTTTTAAATTTTGTCAATAGTGTTTAATTTTGGGCAATAATAGATTTTCTGTTGTTCAAGAAAGGTAAAGTTCATATGATGAACTTTTTTAAAATGCAGCAACTTTATAAATAATAACAAAGTTGATTATTTATTCGAACTGTATTTCTGCGCTCCAAATTAAACACCCTGGAACTTCTTGGGCTGCCCTCGCACGAGTGCATTCAAACTTGTCGTGCGACTCGCGTCGTGTGTTCCGCACACACACACATATGCAATACGTGACTCTCTGTGCACATTAACATCTGGACGTTGTCCGCTGATTTCGTTGGGAACGTAAAAGCTGAAGCCCAAGTGGCTCTAGGCCATGCAAAAAAGCTCTGGGAACAGCTGAGAGCCGTTTTGACACAAACAAATTATAAGCGTAAACGCAACAGAGGTGCGAAAAGCGAACACAGGAGAGTAGAAGAGGGAGCGGGGTGTGAAAGTGTGTGTGTGTGTGAGAGAGTGTATATGTGTGTATTGCTTGAAAAAGTAAACAACAATTATAAATTCTGCCTTTACAAATATTATGGCCAAAAGAACAATTAAATGCACACATTTGCATGTACTATATAGATAAATGAATATGTACATAGATAGCAGATATATGCAATTTTATAAAGTATATAAGCCATGGCCAAATCGGCTGTGAGTTAACTGTTCCTTCGGACACTTGCTGTTGCCAATGCACTGATAGGCAGCTTCTTCCTGCATATACAAAGATACATGTATACACACGCACACATATATATATATATAGATACTGCTTTATATAGCTTCGAATATATGTATATATGACAGTCTTTATATGGCCCCTCGAAGGCCACAAGGTCAACAAAAACTGGGTCAGCTGTGTGCATATCTGCGCTACATATGGCTGTCTGTAATTCTATGTATGTATGTATGTACCTATAAGAAATAAAACAAAAAAATTATGCGAGCACGAAAATCAAAAGCGAGGCGCAATAAAAAACAATGCAAAAGAATAAAGCCTTATCTCAAGTTAAGCACAAGCTGAGCAATAACAATTTATCCAATTGCAAAAGTTTTGGGCAACTAACATTTGAGCGCAAAACAGACAGCGATAAACAGCAGAGAACAGCTGACATTACAAAAACCAACAATTATTGACAAGCACAGCACAAAATATAATAAAAAAAAAAAAACACAAGTGCAAAAACTCTAAAACGACACACACACACACACACAGAAATTTCCTGAGAGAGTCACATTTTTTTTTATGCACGTCCAGCTGATAGTTTTCAAAAAAGTTATAACATAAACACACAAAATACATAAAGCAAAAACTGAGCGTACCATTTGTTTCTGTTTAGTAGCTGATGAAGTTTCCAAAAACGTTTTACATAGCGCGCCTACGCGCTTTATTTCCAGCAAAAGAATTTACACAACTTATTTTTACTTTTATTTATTTTTTTTTTTAATGTATAATGTAGATGCGCTGGAAAAACGAAAATCACACAACCAGAGTAAATGCAGACACGCGAGACAATGACAGCAGCGACAAGCGGGACGACGACGACAGCGTCGACATGGATAACAACAGAGCGCAGAATGGTAACTGAGCGAGCAAAAACAGCTGAAGCTCAAATGCGCTGCGCTGCGCTCGCTGCTCGAAAAATGCATGTAGGGTCACACTAGCACAAACACATGCAAACATACTTAAATACATACACACATACTTACATACATACAGCAAGCAGATACAATAAAGCGCGCGCCAGTTGCGTGCGCGGGGGCGTCGCTTGGGGCGGTGCAATGCACCCACAAAAATAACAACACGAGAGTCTCAATGAGAGAGCACTTGTGTATGTGTATGTGCTTGTGTTTGTTTGTGCCTGCCAAAGGCTGAGTGAGAGTGAGAGAAGGCAGGCAAAAACAAATATCGGCATGGAATCAACTAAAATTCCACTGCCGCCGTCTTGGCTCTCGCTCTACATCTAACATCTGAATATGCATTCACTTTTTAGCTGCTTGCACAGTGCTGCCAGACAGTTGCACCTTTCGTGTCAGCTGTTTTTGCAATGCAGAAGCCTTGCGGTTAATGTTTGCATTTATTGTTATTGCTGTTAACTTGTTTTCGACACCAGCCAGCAGACAGAAACCAACTGTAAACGAAACAAGCAGGAACAATGCAGTCGGGCATAGCCGACAGCGCAATACTCATTCTCATTGTAAAAACAATACCCATAATTTAAAATATTTAAATGATCATTTGCGCGGTCTTAAGGGGAGTTCATTGATAATCTGTCTGCAAAAAAACACTGTATTTAAAAAAATAAATTCATACGGACAGACGAGCGGACATTGCACAACAAACCCTTTTTACTTGAACACGTAAAAGAGTATAGAAAATATATGAATGTATGTACTTACTTATATTTATAAATATTCTAATCTTTTTAAGACAGCTGAGAACGTTTACCCGCAACGCAAATCAAAATCAGCCGCCCTCCCCGCGGCAATTAGCATGGGTATGGCAGCCGCAGGGGTGTTAGCTGCGGGCGACGGACAACAGACAACGACGGAGGACAGACGACGGGCTGATGCACTCTGGCTCCAATTTGGCGACTGTCGCTGAGTCAAACAGACTCGTACCCCAATCATGTTTACTCGTGTACGTACGTTCGTATGTATTTAGTTATGTTTGTGAGCTTATCTACATTGAAGTCTTCAAACGCAAGAAGTTACCAACACTGGTCATTAACTTGCTACAGACCTTGCGGATTGGGTGGGCAGCGGCAGCAGCAGCAGGGTCGACGTCAACGTCAACGAGTTTATTGCACTCTTCTGCTAAAGTCGCTGTTAACTTGTGGGAAAAGACAAACAGAGAGACAAGTTCGGGGCTGGGCCGCAGCCACTTACACTTTTAGGAGCGGTTTGGGCTTGGGAGCAACAGCTCGCAGCGCCAACAAAGGCGACAAAGAACAAACTTTGCTATAAAAATATATATATATAAAAATCAGAAAAGGAAATACATGTTTGTATCTGTGCGTGTGCGTGCATAGAACAACTGCAATAGTATTTGTAGCGGGGTGGGGGCGGCAATCTTGTTTGACTAACTGTCTCTCTGTCTGGAGTTTAATGCGTGTGTGTGTGTGTGAGTGCGATAGTGTGGGTAAGTGTCTTGGCTGATGCGCGCATATAAAAGAGCAACAACTATGTGCACACATATATTCGCACACGATCTGGACATTAATTTTTATTTCATTTTTTTTAATAAAATGACCAATCAGAAGCAAGGCAGCTGTTTAATGTTAATTTTGGCTTTTATTGCAATGATGGTTGTCGCTTAAATTGCATTCCCCACCGGCGAGACAAAGTGCAAGGAACACCAGATTCTCACACAAGCTTCCAATACTGGTTTACCCTACACCCACAAACAAACACACACACACATGTAAAGATATAAACAAAGTTCTGTGCCAATACTTATGCATGTGCACTGAAATTATAGCTTTTTTAATTTTAAAAATTCAATTAAATAATGTAACCATAAGTTCAAATTTGTGATCCCTGTATTTAGTAGTAAATTAGTCGGGACATAAGCTAAAAATTCTCAAAAAAGCAGCAAAGTCAAGAAAATACTCAAATTTATATAAACAAAGTTATGTTTTTCCTTGCGTTTATTATGAAGAAGACAAATTAATTCCTTGCAGACGTACATACATACATATGTATATGTAGTTTCGCACATGTCAATTGTTTATAAGATATTCTACTTACATCGATTCGATGATGACGATGGTTCGAATTGGTCATTTTATGCGCCGCGTATTGCTGTCGTTGCCCTATCTCTCGCTCTCTGTGTTGCCAGTACCCTCTTTCCCACTCTCGCGCTCTCACTCTTTCGTTCGTAGTGTGTGGAGATATTTTTCTTTGTTGGCCGGCCGTTACGGCGTCCCCTTCCCACGCGTCCAACAGCAAACGCTCTTTAGTGTGTGTGTGTCTCTGTCTGTCTGTGTGGGTAAGCAGGAAATTATGCGTCGCACTGCGGCTGCTGCCGTTGTCGTTGTTGTTGTTGTTTTTGTTGTTGCTGCCGTTGTTGTTGTTGTTGATGTTCCAATTGGTAGTTAATGCACTGGAGTTCTTTGTTCTTCTGCGTTGTTGTAGCTGCTGCTGCTGCTGCCGTTGCGTTGTTATAATTATACATTATAACAATCTGCAATTGCGATTAAGTCGACTGGTTCTTAATGCGTAAATAACTTCTGGCCTGTCGAGCATTTTTTTCGCGTTGTTTTCGATCGTTATTTGCAATTATTTTTATGCACTTGCTTAGCATACACTGCGATTAGAAATTAGTTTGTTTTATCTGCTTTCAAATACGTATTTACATTGCAGTTTCACAAATATTGAATACGCTTCGTTACTCCTTGCACGTCTCGCTCTAACTTTGTTCTGTTTATGTTTATTTTTCTTGTGAAAATTTCGTCGAGATAGACGTAAGGTACCGATGAATCCGATGAATCGATGCAAATCAGCTGTGTTGCGCTTCTACTCATCTCTAGTGGCGACCTGCAATATACGATAAGACACACAACAAGGTCAGCTGTGAAATGTTAATTAACAGCAGTAGGTAAATACGCTGTAAACTCAGTTCAGGTGTTTTAATATTCAATGGAACACAACAAAAGACATTTTTATTATTAAGAGTGCAAGTAAGACAGCTTCTTTCCTATTTGTTTGAAATAATATGATTTTATATCAATTCACATAATAAATGCATCGATTGCCAATATTCGATAATCTTTGTTCTGATTTATCATCATGGGTCTCAGTATTTTTTACTCATCATGTGGCATCGCATTTGTCAATTGCTTTGAGTAGAGTTTCTAACTTTCCTGAGACATATGTTAAATATAATATATCGATTGTTAAATCGATAACGCGCGGTAATAATTAAATTCACGAAATTTTTTATTTAAAATTGTTTGTGCATTGTGTTTACTTGTTGTTCTTCAGTGAAACTCTTAAAAGATTTTTATTTATCTAATAAATTAAAAAAAAATTTTTTTTATAATTAGAATTAAAAATCGCAAAAGTAAAGTCTGTTGTTACTACCATTCACCTTCGTCGTAGTGTGACCGTAGTGAGGATCCAAATTGAGTGCTTGTAGTATTTTTCTAGAAAACACCGAGTGCAATTGCTTGTTGCTTATCCGCAGAACTGACTGTTTTGGATTATTATTATATTTACAAATAAAAGTATAAAATGTGGCCGGTGATTATGGCACTTTTGCGGCGTAATGCTGTTTACATCACATTACCTATAGCAGCTGTCGTAGGCTTCGTTGGTTACAACCTCGAGAGTCTCTTATCCGACAAATACACGCCATACAGTCGTGAGTGTTTATTTATTTTTTATACATAACATGGTTTTAATACAGTTTTTCTTTTAACGACAGCTTCTATACAAGAGATTCGCGCTAATCGCTTAACTGATGATAGCTCTATAGAAAATGCCGCCAATGTGGAGAAACTCCAGTTAAGAAGCCCCGTATTGGAGCGCAATTTGTCTCCTTCTCTGCAGCCAAAAGCATGAACAGCTTTTGACATGTTGTTATCTAAGTTATATAAAAATGTTGATTAAAATTATAAAGTAAAAAATAAATAATATATTTAAAAAAAAGGAAAACTTCATTTTATTGAAGTTTTACAAATCATCCCTTGCGGGGATCGAACCCGCGACCTTTGGATTAGAAGTCCAACGCGCTATCCTCTGCGCCAAAGGGACAGGTGGTGGACGCTTCGCCAATAACTCATACAAGCTAAGTGGAGTTTTTTGGACCAATTTTCATGCTAAAGCTCGTTGCGCCTGTTGGTTTCCTACAAAATTATTTTAAAACGTTCTAAGCATTCAAAAAAGCTTATGAATGAACTTGAACGTATCTAGAACAAATCTGAATTTAAGTGCGCTGCTATACATGCACTAGAACATAGCCTCGGTGGCGCAGTTGGCAGCGCGTAAGTCTCATAATCTTAAGGTCGTGAGTTCGAGCCTCACCCGGGGCATGTAAATTTTTTTGTATTTTATTTTTATTTATTCAGATCGACAATTTGAATCAAACCTATGTTAATGCTTACATGAGAGAGAAACGTTTACATAATTAAGATTAAAGGCTTATTTAATTATCATGCGGCCCAATTGAAGTTCTTCGTGGCTTATTTTCCCATACGCTGGATGGACCACTCCTGCTGACAGAGGGGACAGCGATTGTTCTGTTTGACCCACAGGGACATGCAGCAGTGATGAAACGAGTGATTGCACTCGCCCCAAACGACAACGCAATCCTGGCGACCCAGGACGTCCCGTTTGTTCTCCGCCTGGCAGCGCAAACAGGAATCTGCAATGGAGATAAAGATAAATTTACATCTACGTCAACGATCGAGTTGTAAAGTCGAGAAATCGAGATTCGTCAAATGCGACACTGGGCAGCAATTAGAAGCGGCTGTTGACGGATAACCGGATAAATGACGCAGGTCGCATACAACTACAACAACTTTCGAGTGGAAGCAACAACAACAACAACAACAATAACAACTGCCTTGCACTGAAATCGGGCTTATTATGCAAAGTTTAAAGATATTATTTCAAAAGGAACATTTGAATTATGTGTAAAATCGCGTTTAGCTCTGATTTCAATTTTTTCGCGATTTCGAAATACAATTTGACGTGCCGTGTTTTGGCATTGGATAACCGTTAATGTTCATTCAACATTTTGTTAACACACACATCAAAAACTGCAAAAATGTTTTCGTTCATTCAATATTATTAAATCAAAATTCAGCTCCGGAGCCTTTTCGTGGGAGAGGTCACTGACTTTCATAAATTGGGATCGCTTCGGTTTTCACTTCAAAACTTTTCTCAGAATTACTGTAAATTCGCCAAAGCAGTGTGTGTGTGTGTGTGTGTGTGTGTGTGTGTGTGTGTGTGTGTGTGTGTGTGTGTGTGTGTGTGTGTGTGTGTGTGTGTGTGTGTGTGTGACGTATGCCTGTGTGTGTGTGTGTGTGTGTGTGTAGGCATCACCTGAGCCACTTTGGGGTGCAGGTGTTGGTGTTGACATTTCGAAATCTGAACGCGTTAGCAAAAATTTATTAGTACGTACTGCCTACATTAAAAAAAAATAAACAAGTTCGGGGGTCTTTAGTTTGCTGTGGACTACAAGATACCCTTTAATATAGCACATATCGGGAAGTTAACTTCAAAAGCGGAGACATTTCATGCATAAAAACTCGAAGTTAAATAAGTTGAATTCAGGACATACAAGATTAAAAAGTACAGCATACTTTTGGGTGTTCGTTTTTGTAGGAACTAAGAAACATAAATTTCAATTAGGTTCCAATTGGAGTTTACATTCTGAAATAAACACTGCTTGCGAAAGGAATTTATAAGATAATAGAGGAAGCAAGCAGTGCATTAATACGTAGGTACATAACGTAGGTACAACCTTACGTACCTATTAAAGTTTTTTAAAAATCATAATACAGCAAATAAAGTAAATAATAAAATAAATTTAAAAAAAAAAAAACAAATAAAAAGAATACATTAATAATTACAAATTGAGCATGTAATTATTGCTGCAAAGTAAAATATGAAAGTTCTTTTGGAACTTTTTTCTACAAATTTTCATTAAAGTTTTATATAAGCCAATATCATTTAATGTTGTTAAAAAAAATAGTGTTTTATTTTTTATTTGAACAAAAAAAAAACTAGCTTATGTAAAATGAAGAGCCTGGACGGCAGAGTAGTTTTAGATTTATTTTAGTTTAAAATGTTTTCCAACATTTCCAACAATTGAAACCAAAATTTGTACTGACTGAAGCAGAGTCGATCCGGTTGGCATTTGTCTAGGGTATCGCAATGATAATCGACAGCGTAAAATCACATCGTCAATAAACATGTTGGCGTTGTTTAGGGCAAGGGATGAGGGGGGTAGGGGGGCGGCAACAAGCATACGCCTCTGGGGCTGGCCCGATGCCGTTGCTGACTTGGTCAAAAACGAAACTAGAGTGATAAAAAGCAGAGCTCTAAAAGGGCGAGGGAGTTGAAGGGGAAGGGTATGTTGGGGGGGTTAAACTGGGGCTAGCATTGAATGAGTCAAGAAATTATGCATATATTTTGTACTTATTTGGTGTGAAAAAGTGCAAAACAGAATTTGCGCGCTTTTTGCATTTTGGTTTGTAATTGAAAACCGACAACAGGAAATTGTTAACATTGTTTTTTAAACGAATTTCCACGAATTTCATTTAAACCGCATTAACTGTGAAGTCAATAGCCGATCGAACCCAACAAAGTTTTAAATGCGTTTTAATTTTAAACTGGCTTAAAGCGGGAGTCTTTAAAATAGGTTCGAATAAATCATATATTATTTTATGATATCAAAGACAAGACTTTGTTAAGGTATATACCATGTAATAAGATTTAATAAACAAGAAATTTTATGTTTGGTTTATTGAAAATTGAATATTCTTTCAAGCATGACAATAAAGTTTGATATATATGATAGTATTATTCTATAAATAATGTCTGGCCAATATAAATATAGTATTGTATCTAAATAAATTACTGTAAACCTGAATTGATCTTTACTAGAATAATTGGAAAATATACAAAATATAAAAAAATAAATATATATATATTTGATATCGCATAGACTTATTTAATGACCATAATTTTGACGTAAATACATAAAACGTATTTTAAAATAAAATAAAAATTGAGCTAGCTAATGGATTTATAAGCATATAAATAACACCAGTCAGATCTGCATCAATGGGTCGATTAGGCCACAAAAACTGTTATGATCAGATGGATTATTATTTTTGTTTGTTTTGTTGTTTTTTTGGTTCCGGGTTTTTATTGCTCAGAATGCGTTTAACGTGGCTGCGGGTGCTGCAAATTCTGTTCCTTTTATGGATGCTGCTCAGCGGAGCCTCGGTAAGGTGGGCAGCCACATTTAGCAGAGGTAACTGGATTAATGGCGTACTCCAATTCTAGAGCGGACGTATGCTCAAGTTCACGAATGTCAAGTGCGGGGAATTGCCGACAAATAACGGTCTAGCCAAGTACGAATATTGCCGTTTGAAGGTCGTACGGCGGAATCATGTGGAGCTCTCTTTGAAGGTGAGCCTGTTGGAGTTGCCCCTCACGAATATTACGGCCAGGCTGCAGTGCTTCCAGCGGACGGACGGCTACCGTCCGTTTCTCTACAACATTCTGTTCGATTTCTGCAAGCTGATGGGCGCCCGGAAGCATCAGCTCTCCTTCGAGAGATTCGTCTTTGGCGCCATTCGCCAGCACAGCAACTTTAACCATTCCTGTCCCTGGAAGGAGGTGGGTGATCCAACTTGGTTAAGCAGCTTTCGATTGCTTCATTCCGAATGTTTTCTTTGCAGAATCACATGACCGTGGATAGGTACGCCCTGGACTTTAACCAGGTCAATATGCCAGTACCCCCGGGCGTTTATCGTCTGGACTTCACCTTTTACGTCTACGGCATAGCGCGTACTCTGACCCAAGTATTTTTCGAGAAATTGGAATAAACTGACTAAAAAACGAAAGAAACCAGTGCTCTATCTATATCTGGAAATTTCAGGCACATTCTAAGCCCACTTTAAAAAAAAAACATGTTATATGGCCAGAGAATTACCAAGCAATCAAATGGCGATGTTCAATTCAATTCAACATATTAGCTGGCTTCATCATAAATGTTCTCTATAATAATTGTCTGGGCAAGTTAAAGTCAATCAAGTCAATAAACAATTACTGCGATCATAAGCGACATATAAACAAATACATATATGTATATATTGTACATCATACATATGTATTTTGTACATACTATATGTCTACGATCTAACAAACTGCGAGGGCTTGTTCAATCAGGGGCCGGAGCACAGTGGTACACAACTGCACAAACAATGCGTGAATTTTATATATCAATATTTTATATACTATATTGCAAATAGCAAAAATTTTAATTGGAATCCAAGTCGATTGCCTTAGTATAGAATATATTAATGGTGTTGAATTTTAATAAGAATATGTACAGATAAAAATATAATAAAAGGAAGTCTAAAGTGTGCGAGAATTATTTTTAAATTATTATTTGTAAATAATAACTATTTACAAGCCTATCGATAATTTGAAGTCTGCTGATGATTGAAATAATAATTATATATTATATAATAACCTAAATCATTTTTGATATTATTAAAAATACTTTTTAGAGGAAATTTTTATGCTTCATTGATCTATTTGAATTAATAAGTATAAGTTTTAAACCACAATGCGGCTAAATAAACAATTCAAATGCTGTGTTATTTGAAAAAAAAAAGTTTTATTACCCGATTCGCAGTGAAATGGGTCTGAAAGGGTATCACAATTTTTATGAACTATAAAAGCTAGACATTTTAAATTCCAAATATATATTCTCCAATACCATATGCAGAGCAAGCTTATCTCATTATATTTCCCCAAAATCGATTATTATCGATCTTAAAATAGCTCTGCACAGATCAAGCATATTTAATTTTTTAAGTACATTTGTATTTAGGAAAATAAGAGACTTCGAAGTTGGAAACACTACATCTTCTAGTCGTGTACTCCCAGTTTTTCGGTTACTGATCAGATAGGAGGGTGTGTCCGCGTTTGGCATCTTTCGATCTAAAATTGCATTAACGATCATGCAACGCGACGCCAGACGACAGCGATTAAAGCAGGTTATTTCAAGTTTAAATGTGCATTGTCAGGCCCGACAAAAAAGTGCAGACTAATAAAACGTGACAAATGACGCGACAGAAACCCCAGACTCAAAATGCAGAACCCAGAACTCAGAACTCAGAGCTCAGAGCCAAGAACTCGGAATGAAAACTCAGGTGACTTGCGAGCAGTGCGGAGTGATCAACAATGATCAGACACACACCCCGATTGCGTTTGCGACTCAGGAATGTTCTGTGAATAAATCTACAACACGTGATTCTAAATCAAAACTACACTTAGAGAAAAATTCAAGGAATAAAGTTTACTTAAGTCAAATGCAAGCAAACGAAATTCATATTAAAAAAAAATATAATAAAATATAAAAAATATATTTATAATAATATATTTAAAAAATATTTAGGAATTAAAAAAATATTGCATTAGAGCTGCGCATTTAATTAACTAATGATTTACAGTTTTATTTCTTTAAAATTCGGTTTGATAGGCCCTTTTTGTGCAGTGAATTTAATGAAAGCGGGTCAAAAGGGTATATTGGTTTTGTAGAAATGTATGTAATAGATAGAAGAAAGCATCTCCGATCCCATGTTATTGGTCAGCATTACTAGTCAAGTCGATGATCAAGAGTATTAACACTTTTTGGAATAAAACAATCGCTACACAAGGTAACAATCTAGTGGGGAAAGCATATTCAATTCAAAATTATAAACATAGTTGGGAATTACGCACTTTACGCTAAAAGCAACAATTTACTTCCAATTATTTTTAAAATTGAGTCAATTTATATCGTATATATAGATAGCTATAGCTTTTGCACACCTCGCCACTAGCGCAATGTTTTAGGTTGAGTCTGTAAATGATCAAAGTGATCAAAAACATAAAAGTTAAGTATAAACTAATTAAATTAAAAAAAGTTTTTCGATTTAAAATTTTGGATGATTAAACACTCTGATTTCAAATTACATAAAAATATATCGATATATATCTATCGATACATATACAAAGCAAACGTGCTAACTAGAAAGTGAACTACGTATTTTGACGTCATTTGAATTCTAAACTTTCCATTATGATCTACTTTGTAGTGTATCTTTAACTTTAAGCGATTCTGGGTCTACTGCGTAGTATTTATTATACACTTTTTATCAAAAGGCAGACAAAAAAAAAAAAAAATAAAAAAAAAGAAAGAGTAGAACAAAATAAACTTGCTTAACTGGAGTGACAAATATTTATACAAGGCAAGTCTGCTAATACGACCAGACATCTATAAATACATAACTTGGCAATTTAAATTCCGGTTTGCAACACCTGACTAGACGCCAATGAACCAGGCCTAATGCATTCAGACCCAGCGCCAAGGCGGGAGATATGCGAGATATGCAAATGTGCCGTGCCCCCCTTGCCGCTGCCCCCTCTCGTCTGCGCCTTATGTAACTTACGACTGGTTGCGAAGGTGAAGTTCAAGGTTAACGACGGGTGGACGCTGAGGCGAAGACGAAGACGCGGACGGGTGGACGGCGACAATTCTGTCTAAAATTAGCGAATTTTCAGCTCGATAATATTCACACACATGTGACGCGCGCTCAGTTTATTGTTTCGATAACTGCGTCTTATCGCATTGGTTGTTGGAGTAGAGCAATGGAAAGTCGGTCACATGTCATTGCACTCTCTCTGTCTCTCTCTTTCCATCCGTCTTTCTTGCGCTGCTTCAATTGCTGATTGGTAATTGATCAATTTCACAAATCACGTTGCCTGATTCGCCCTCCTTCCTCGCCCCCTCCATTTTTAGTTTACCCAACACACACACACACACACAACTCGTTTTCAAGTCGCTATCGTCGCTGCTCTTCTTCTTATTTTTCGCTTTGCTGTAACGGTCTCGTTTTCGTGACGTCACGCACGGGGGCTTGTCTTGCGCGCCAAACGGCAGCAGCAATAGCAATAGCAGCGCAGCAGCAGCAGCAGCAGCAACAACAACAACAACAACAACAACAAAACGAACGTGCCCCCAAAACCGGCTCTCTCTGCTCTTAAACTAGATGGTCGCTCTCTGTTCTTCGCTCTGCGTGCAATGCGCTCTTAAGTGCATTCGCTCAGCAGAGGCTGCGACGCGTCGCCCGAAGAGCTGTCAAGAGCAGCGCAGTGCGGGCTCAGCGCAATGGAATTCTACAAAACTCATCGTTGAAGAATTGTTTTTGTTTTTGGGCTTTAATTAGCAGCCGCATGTATGAAAGTCGACAGCTACTTGTGGAAGTTCGCACAGGTGACCAAATGGGAGCTGTGAATGTTATTAACTAACTGTTAACTCGACGTCAGAACGCGGTGAAGGGCTCGATAAACAACGCCGTAATACAGTTGGCCCATTAACGAACTACTCAACACTACTTATTATAATTCGTATCGCAAACAAATTTCAAGAGCGCTCTAAATATATTTGGTCAGATTAATGGGTTGAAGTTTGCAAAAATTTCAAGAGCAAATAAGTGGCTATTCATTCAAATGAAACTACATATACTATGTACGATATATACTGTATGTAATTTCAAGTGAATAAATACCTGTGGAAAATAATTCAACATTTTGCGACATTTTTTCATTTGTGTGCTAATTACATTTCTTCACGAAGTCAAAAGAGTAGATTAGGTTATATCTCCCTCAGTTTTAAAGCTAAATACATATTTTTTAGACAAATTACCTCCTCTAACGATCGACAACCACGCCCAATCCCGCCTTCGCAAATTATAAACAGTCATAATTAATTAAGACAGTCGAAGTTTTAAGTTGTTATTATACTGAGAACGAGTATTGCACAGTCGGTTACACTCGACTGCATTATTCTTATTTGTTTGATGAAAGTTTGTAAATTTATGAAATTTATTTATATATTAAAATGGGATTTTTACATTTAAAAAAAGTATTACTGTAAATATCATGTTCAACCTAAATCCAACTCGGAAATTAAATCGATGGCATTTTTTGGCAGTTTGCCTCGTCTTTCTCGAGGCATTTTGCAAAAAACGTGCACGGTAAGTGCAGAGGCGGGAACAGGGGTTTAACCAGGCGATTCTGGCAGATTCCGCTTGTAGGTCGACATACCCAAAGTCCAACAAAACGAATGGTGAACGATCTCGCGCAGTCCCATGCAGAAAACAGATGAGAAGAGCATGAAAATGAAAGCTTTGTAAACTTGAAATCGATTTGCTCGTTCAAATCAACCACCACGAAAGAGTCATTTTGTCTGTGTGTGTGAGTGTGTGTGGGGCGAGAGAGAAAGAAGACAGAGAGAGAGAGCGGTAAGTGCGCTCTAAAGGAGATCTTGGGGGGGATGAGTTCGCATTGCATCCATCTTCTGACGCGTTCGACAAATGAATGGAAAATTTCGATTTTCGTTTTGCTTTTGCCTCTTGCATGTGTGTTCCTAAATGTTTGCACTTCATCTGCAGATGGCAATGTGTGTGTGGTGTGTGTGTGTGTGCTTCTTCACTGGTAATTTTCCACAAAAATTTCCACTCGTGTTAAATTTAGGACTTCACGCGACTTGCTGCACGCGAGAAACATTCTTTGTATCTTTAGCTGTTTTTTAAAAGATACCAATTACAGATGCCACATCTTACAACAACTACAACTACAGCTAACAGAAATCGAAACAATATATTTCATATACGAAATACTATAAATATTACTTAATTTGATTTTAATAGATAACTTAAATTTTCTTTGTATTTATTTACCATTTTTGATTTTTTTGATATCTTTAAAACTTTTCTAAATAATTTTAATATTAAGAAAATCATTTTATTTATGTATAAGAAATATTTTTTAAGCATTAAAGGTGAAGTTGTAATACCTCAATTTACTTGATTGTTTAAAAAATATTTCAACTGATATATAAAATATTTCAACATTCAACAAATTTAAAAAATATTCCTTTATTTACATTATCGTTACTTACTTACAAAACAGTTGAAATGTGTACCTGAGTCTGGCCGTAAAGAAATTTTTTTAGTCGTAATTTGTACGTTATTTGCATTAATTTACAAGAGAACAATTCTAATCCTCGGCTTATCAGATGGAAAACAATATGACAATATCTCATCCCGTTAACTGCGACTGAAGGCTTTGCAATCTGCTTTTTTGGCACGTGCACTTGTAAATGCATGTAAATATCATCCCGAAAGGTGTCTGATTAATGCCAAGTTAAGCAGCAAAGTGTTCCAGGTGCCCGTTGGCGATAAGCTAAAAAAACAGCAGTTGTAAGCTGGAAAGAGTATCTGACCGGGTAATACGAGTATGCCACTGATAACATGCGACATTTGAAACAATTCTGAGGGAACCTAGACGCAGATGTTCCCCCGTTGTAATATGCTATCGAAACGATCATCTGAATAAATACCCCTTCGCCAAGAGACCAATGAATAAATCGACACGATTGCACCAAAGAGTGTCGAAGATTTAATACACTTGCAAACAATTAGATAAGTTGTTTTTACTCAAATTTATCAAATTATTCAGTAAGCAGAACCTTATCTACAGCTAATTTGATTTCACTCACATACAGACATTAAATAAAGATTTGAAGATAAGCTAAAAAATTATAATAAGTTAATTATCGTCTATAAGCCACTTAATGTACTTTAATTGAAAAATTATTATAAAGGTTAAGGAATTTTTGGGAATTTTGAATAAATCAATTTAATCAAAAGCATATTTGATTGCAGCAATGAACATTTTACCGAAATAATTGTAAAAGAATAGTTTGAACAGTATTATTATTAAAATTGTTTAGAACAAGTAAAAGGTAAAAATTCTTAAATAAATGAAGTAAATATATTATATGCAATTTGTATATACTTTTTTGATTTTTCTAGTATATAAAAGCTTTTGGATGAAGAAAATTTATGAATTAATTAGCCTCACTCGTTAAATTTATATTTTATTAAACCAGCTAATAGAAGTAAATGAGCTATTCAGAACGAGAACAACTATTGAAGGCTGCCTTTCATCAATAAAAAATAAAAATCTATTTGTGCTAATGGAGCAGCTTAGACAAATGCTAACTTAAAATATTCAAACCCGACAATTGTGGATATACAAATTGAAACTGCATCAGCTACCTTTACATCTGTTGGCCGTATTGGAATTATATTTCACTTTGTTTTGCAGTTTGTGTAAATGTTGTGCAGGTCTGGGATAATTTTTATCAAAAATATTTTGCAAATTTTTGAAAATACTTTGCATACTCTCCAAAAATAAACAAGCGCATAATTGATTTAATTTTTTGCAAAATTAAATTTTGTCACACATGAACTTGAAATTTGTGGCGCCTGCTTTGGATACTCTCATAGAACTCAACAGATTTAATGATATTTACTTATCTTATTTTACAGGCGCATTCTGGCATATGAATGTCATTTGTAATTGTAATTGCCATCAACTTTAACGCAAACGGTAGACTGTAAACTGTAATTGTAACTACACCTATAAATAAATTGCTGACGACTGACGACTGCTGTCTGTCTGTTTGGCAGATTAACTGTCATAAAGCACTGGAACGGCAACATCAACTGTTATACAGTTACTTACATAGCAACTGTCCCATTATAATAGTTGTTCTCATTATTGTTACTTGTTGCACGCAATTGTTATTTCAAGTTATTGTTATAAAAGTATAAATTTTGGAAAAGGAACCAAAAAAAAATTACATGCCCCGGGTGAGGCTCGAACTCACGACCTTAAGATTATGAGACTTACGCGCTGCCAACTGCGCCACCGAGGCAACTGATTTCCTGCCAACCGATCGTTTAGTTAAAAGCTGCCACGTGGCGAATGAACGCGAATCAAAACGAATTTATTTTTTGCGTTTAATCAAATGCTGCAAATTATTTTGTTTTTTTTGAATTGCTCGTCGCACATAGAACATTATTGCACGTAACTGAAAGGTATGGAAAAATACTAACGCGTGCTGCAAATATCTTTCACATACAGTTTAATTGCCAATTGTTGGGCCGTTCACGCTTGGCAGTTCTCTTCCGTCCTAATATAAACATAGTCTTGTTGAGCATAGTATTTTATGCTCCTTTCGTATTTGTGTAGATTTTATGCACAGATATAAATGTAAAAATTGATTTTTATAACTTTAAATTCATTGTATATATTTTGCATTGTATAAGGAAATTTTATACTAGGTGCTTTTTTTTAATGGAAAATTTTAATGAAATCCAAAATAATTTATATAGGTTTGTCATTTGGATTAAATTATCTTAACCCGTCTGATTGATGAGACATTTGTTAACAATAATCTTTGAATGGAAATGAAGGAAAATAAGGTATTTCTGACCCATTAGTTGAAGTTTAATTTTTTACGTTCGTGATCGGATAATTTATTTATTTATAATTTTGTTTAATATGTTGTCGAAAACCATATACAGATTTGTGGATACTCTACCCTAATCTTGAGCTTTGTTCTGTACAATAATGTGTAATATGTGTAATACTAATTTTAAGTGCTAAAAAATTCATAAAAATCATCCAATAATTAAATTATATAAAATAAGTTTCTATTCAATCTTAACTGAACGAGCCAAGTCATATTTGCTTTCGTGTTGTTCGATTAACTGATAATTAATCGATACATAAATAAATGTGTTGTGAAAACATATTTGACGATATTGTGAGTAAGAACAAAATGAACGATATTGGCACTCAAATAAACTATAAACGGGTTCAAATGAAGAAAAGAAACGATAATCAACTCGGAACGAACTAAGCGAGCGAACTAACCGAGTGAATAGTTTGTTAAATTTTAATTAAGTACGATGTAAAACTCTAATATATACTACTAATTAATATGTACGTATGTACGACTAATTGGCAAAGTGTCACCGATCTACGTACAACTATTTATAGGATATAACCAGCTAGACAATTGCCATATTAAAGCATGTAAATACATGTACAGACACAGGTGCATACATACATCAACAAAATACACTCACAGATATACACATACATAAATAGATACACATATATATGCTTTTATAAGCTTGTATGCGTCTAATTAGCAAAGTTCCGCCGATCTTTGTAAAGCTTTTATTAGCGCTAGACGACGACTTCGCGCCGACAACTTTGAACCAGTCAGCGACGTGAGACTTTGACCTTGAGTGAAGGGCGCTGGCGTTGCCATTTAGCCATAACTACCTGAATGAGTGTGCGCTAAGAGCAAATACTCGCATCGCATGCTTTCAGAGTTGTTGCACGTGTCTGCTGTGATAGTAATTCCGAATGGAAATTTCGAAGAAAAATCATACACATATCTGCTTAAAATTAGAAACCTTTAATACAAGAACTTTGCCCGTTTGGAATTTGTGCAGAAGTATTTGGGGACTAGACGCTGCAATCAAATCATCATCATTTATAGCGCTCAAATGCCAATAAGAAAGTTTGTGTGTATGTGTGTGTTTCTGTGTACTAGTTGGAGGCTCGTCATAAAGCTCGCACGATATACGAACCGCCATCATTACATTTGTACGAGCAAGAAAACATACACATACATACGTACATATATATGTATCTATATACATACATATACAAAAAGTGTGCTTCTGATATTCATACATAAATATGCATATGGTAAATATTTTTGCTTATATCGTGTGCCAAATTTTGCCTACAGTGAATATAAAAACAAAAACAAATACATTTATACACACGTACGTATATATGTACATATATATGTTTATGTGACTGTTCGGTTGTAGGCGCCTAGGCGGGTGAGAGGCGCAACGTCCGACATCACATGCTTAAGTTAATTTCATGTTGCTTTTGTTTTTATTTATCGCATTTTTGAGTTCCAATGCTAAATTTAGCAATTTTTGGCTGAATTACCGCAGCGATAAAAAGAGTAGATCGCGAGAAATCATTGCGCTCTTTAGCCTGTACAATGCATGCATGTGTGTGTGTGTGCGTGCCTGAGAGAGTAAAAGAGAGTTAAATTGTGAGAGGCAGTTGGGCCAACTCTTTCGGCTACGTGTCATGTGCCGCAAACCTACACGGGATAGCCGGGTACTTTTTTTATCGCTTGACAATTTAGATAACTGGCTGCACAGTCTGCGATTACATTGTGACTCCCAGCAATTAGATAAAAAAGCTTTTAACGATTTCTTCTAATTTATTTTAATTTGCGTGTGCGTTAGATTGGAAGGCGTGGGCCAATCAACAGTAATTAGTTTGTTTGTGCTTGAATATACATATGTATATCCCAGTATATATTCATTAATAAATAAAATAAAATAATGGATATGTTTGTATACATGTGTACAAAAAAGTAACTCTCTTCTCTGCCTGGTTAACGCACAAATCAGTGAATAAGTCCAACAACAAAATATGCTGACGCAATTAAAGCCAATTGCATCAGCTTTTTAGGCAATACGTGCGCCAGCGCATGCGTCGAGACTCCGCGTCGTCTGCCACGCTATGTAAGGCGAGCATCTGCATCGCCCAGTTTACATCGCACTGTTGCCAAGCAGTTGCACTGCTCGCCGCTCTCCGCTCTCCGCTCTCTTGCTCTGTGCAATGCTGCTGCTGTTGCGCTCTTTCTGCTCGACTGCTGATAAACTACATAACTGTGTACGTGCAGCCGCGGGCCTCCAAGTCTTTGGGGGGCTCGTCTGTCTTTTCTTTTTGATTTTGTTGTTTTTGCTGTGCGCATTTGTTGGTTTCTGCTTAGTTCGCTCTAAAAATAGGCAAAGAGGAAGCGACTGCCAATTGCTGAGTGCCTGGCCGTGGCTTAAGTTCGGCTACTCAGAGTGACTGGTGTTTTTTAAAAACATAGATTAACCAGCTAAACAAATATGACGAATTTGTTGCATCCAAGCAGATACCATGGCCGTAAATGGATTAATGTTGGTTATGGTCAGTATTCTTGCATTTGAATGCACTTATTACTATAAATTCCAATTTCGCAATACTAATACAAATTAGCAATGTTTGTTCACACGTCCTGATAACGAGCTACCAAAATTAATTGAGTCCAAAGAACGAACATTTTGGGTTTACGGGCTTCGTACGCGAGCTAACGTTAGCTAGTATTGAGTAGTAAGAGAGACACTTCATCTTCGCTACCACCCATTATGTAATAAGAACAAAGAGAAGAAATTTCGTTCGCAAACTTTTACGCAAAATACTTTACGGGTAAATATTAAGTTCACAGTCAGTTGTGGATGCTCGATTTGGTGACTTTAGCTTTAAAATATTGGCAGATATGTATTTTCTCATTTTACATAAATTAAAAAATTTATTTTAATTTTTATGATCATATTTAACAGTACTAAGAAAAAACAAGAGCAAGAAAAAGGAGACGCACTTTTGTAACTTTGTATGACTCATTTCGTACTTGCAGCCTTGGAAGTAAAGATAATGTATTTGAGGTAAATACTTTTGAGCGAGAAGCCAACTCTCTTTTTTTCACTACTAAATTGCTCACCGCGTATTTGGCAAGCACAAGCCCACATGTGCCCCCTTGTTGAAAATGCTCACCGGGCAGCTTCTTTGGGCTGACAAACAAGTTTAACGCCAAAAAAGACTCGTGACGATGACTCGTGTTCGACCTCCTCTACTGGCCCGAACAAGAGACAGACATGTGTTTCACCGTTTACTGCATAAACAGATTATACTGTTTTTGTTTTACAGTGAAACCTTGATATACACAATAATTATTGGTTAAATTTGTTTGCAGCCGAGGGCAAATGACGGTCGTTGTGTACAATAAGAAAAAGGTGTAGACGATAGTGTTTAACTTTTGAATACCCTGTATTACGTTACTTATCTGGATGTCATTATATGAAATATAAATAATATATATAATTATTAACTAAAAAATCGTCGACTCTTTTCCAGAAAATTCCAAAAATAAAGATAAGCCCCTATGCGTACAGGTGTGATATCGAAATCGTGATTCGAAAGTTTCTTGGAAACTATATGATTGTGCTTGTACGTATGTAGATAGGGGATCGTATGCATATCTTATGTACATATATAGCTGCAAAAACAATAATTTTAAAATTAAACAGCAGGAAATTGTGCGGACTCATTGAGACAGGCAATGTTTATGCCATGTTATGAAATACATAGAAAGACGAGCCCCCGACAATTGGGGGCGCGTTGTGCAGGCTAAATAAATGAAAACAAGCTAATAGCGAAACACTGCCACACAATAATTATTTGCTTTTGATAAACACAATTGGTTTGGCTCGGTGGGGGTTCGGAATCGGGTTGATCGGGAGTTTTGTCAGGCGCCGAAAAAAAGCTGCCAAGAAGCCACGCAAAACGCGTTCCAAGGCTGCAGAATTTGCACGCGCCCTCAAAGTCAATTTAATAATATTCAATTGAAAATATGTGTAAATAAAAATCAATTGGCGCTAACAAAAAACGCATGCGAGCAAAGCAATTGGCTATTAACACGACTCCAGTACAGAGCGACGGCCAAAACAAATCAATAAAAGAGAAAAAACAAAAAAAATATTGTATAGTACATGTGTGGCATGCTTCGGGCTGTTGGTGGTGCCACTATGTCGCGTCACGTCCTCCAAGAAATGCCCAAAATGCGTCATAGGCAGCGCAGCATCCAAAGCGTGTCGCTAGCGGCAGCGTCTCAGTCGCGCCGGCGCGTCAAGCATTAGCTGCAACAACAACTTCGACACCTTTGACTTTGCTCTCCACTTCTCATCTAATTTTGGCGTCGTCATCACACACACACACACACACCAACGCACACACATACACTCTCACGTGCATGTATGCATGTCTCAATTCATTCATGCCTTCTTTCGACCTTCGCTCTTCAACATTTGACTGAGTTTCCTTGCTCACACACACAGTCGCAAACAGTCGCGTACGTTGGAGAGCTAGATGGCGTTCTCTCTCTTCGTTTGCCGTTCAGCAGCGAACAGTGTATGAAAAGCTTTAACGAGTTTCTGTGAATTTGTGTGCCTATAAAAACGTTGTGCATTCGAATCTCGTGCTTCAGTGCCACAATAGTGGATATCACATTTAGTAGTTTGTTAAAAGGTAAAATTTATCAGCGCCCAGCGAATGAGAAAAAGCGAAACTATGCAAAACTACACGTTCGTTCAAAATATATACATGTGTATAAACAATTCGCAACAAATATTTATATTTTTTATCGAAAATTAATTTTAATAAAAACATTAATAGTATAAAATTTTGTGTTTCGTAACTGTGAGCTATCGTTTTATAATTTTTTCGCGCTACAAGTTCCGGTCTTAGTCCTTATCAAGTTTTCTGTGTCGCGCCGTTTTCTAAATTTATGCAAATAACAAAACAAATAATTAAAAAAAAACATTTAACATAAATGTCTGTGGTTTGTCTGGTGCAAGAAATGTCATGTAAATTTATGCGCATTTTTTTCGCACTACGTCAATTCGTTAAGTTCAAAACGGCCGACTGGACACAAGTCTAAAGTTATTTAATTCATTAGTTTTACGTAATTTATGTGTTTGGCAAAATGGCAAAAGTGCTGTAAAACAACAATCAGTACGATAGAAACCACAATCAAGGCTAAAAACAAACTGAAAGAAGACATAAAAAAAATAGCAACAAGAAATGAGACCGTGAAAAAATTTTTAAATTTAGAATTTGTTTTTTTTTGCAATACACAGCCAGGAACGTGCATATATAGTACATCAGCATGTAGATAGACAGATAGAGCACACAGTTTAGATATGTATTGTTGTGAATCAGTGTATCTTGAGAAAAGACGAGCAAGCAATATTTGCAAATTTCTAATATGCATTTTTAAACGCGCAAAAGTGAAAAGGTCTCAGACAAACGTGGGCGATTATCAATTGAACCAAATTAAAATATAGACACACGTATGTTACAAACATTAATTGTCGCATCTTTTTGTTAATTAACAAAAACAAAAAATAATTGTGTTTTAAAAATAAATGGCCAAAAAACACAGATCGAAATTCGCAACGTTGCACTGTTGACAAACGAGCCGTCACAGCAACAATTTGCACCTGTGTGTGGGCACACTTGTATGTGTCTGTGGGAGAGCGCGTGGCGTTGACAGCACGTGAGCACATTAAAGAGAGCATTGCCATTTAAGAGAGTGCATTTTAAGCTGTGCCTAAGAGCACCGTCTTAAGCACGGTATTAAGCATTGCGCGCCGTTTACTCACAATTCTGAATGAGTAATAGCTAAGTTGTAGTTGTTGCTTACTAGAGCATTGAGCGATAGACTATCCCAACAACAAAATGCATATGTAAGTACATATGTTCGTACGTATCTGGCGAGATTCATCTCCTGCCCCATTAACACATACGCATAAAAGCATTTATGACCGTTCAAGGTCAACAGCATAGATTTCGGCAGAAAGGCGCTTCTGATGTAAGCCAAATTGTGTCTTAGATATTTTCAACAATAACAACAGAACAATAACAGTTATGTCAATACCACCCAAATCACCACCTTAGCCAATGGAGAGACGGGAGAGAGTAAATGAAAGCAGCCAAAGAGGCGTCAGCGTTAGCGTCGCCGGTTTTAGAGGCAGCGCAGCGCTGACGACGTCATGCCGCCCACGCGTCCCGTTAGCATCATAATCACAATCACATGACGCAGGAGTAAAAAGCAAAGAACGACCGTTCAAAGCAAACGAACTCTTACGTTTTTTTGTTCTTTCTTGTTTGTCTGAATTCTTTTTCGGCCCACAGAAATGATCATTAATTATCTTAGCTAATAAATAAGACGTAAAAATGTCTATATAGAAAAAAGTCAAATGTGGAAAATTTTAAAAACAAAAATTTGCCAACTGCCGCTTGCTAAAAATAAAAATTAACAAAAAAAAAAAAATCAATATGAAAGAAAGAATATAAACAACATTTTCTTCAACTATTTGTTAAAGTGAAAATGGCGCAAACAGTGAGCAGCAGAAATATTGACACAAGTGCTTAAAAAAAAATAAAATAAAAAGAATTTCAAATAAATGAAAATGCGTTAGATATAAGCTAATAGAACAGCAATATTTCAAAGAAACTAATTTTTGTAATATTTTTGACAGCTGTCGCATGAAAAAAACAAAAAATGAGAAAGTAAATTTTGCAAACAGTGTGTCGCATCAGAACAACTTTCGTAGTCATGCCTGTTATCAAGGACGCGCAAATTATAGAATGATATATCACAGACTATCTATATCAATATAAATAAATATATATATTTTTTTTATAAAAAGTGGGTGTGCTTATACTCTATAATTATTAGGGGGCTCGCACTATCAAAGAACAAACACACAAGGCTCGATAAGAAGCAGACGGTTGGAATTTAAAACGGCTGATAAAGAAAATGTTCAAAAGAGTTCAAGTGCAACTGTTTTGACTATAATTAGCTATACCTTTTACTACTATAATTAACTTTTATTAATTTTTTACGTAATTGCCTCTTATTCTTTGCAGCAAAAACAAAGACAAAATCAAAGAAAAAAGGCCTTGTTTACAATTTACACACAAGTGTCTGTCGCATAATTGTTCTAAAATAAATTCAACCAGCTGTCCAAGGTAAACCAAAAGGTTCAAGTTCAACCATAAGACGCTACTGATAAGATGAGTGGACGGGACAATCGAGGCGCCAGCGGCGGGGGCGGAGGTGGAGGTCACCACCATCAGCCGCTAAGCAGCGCCATGGGCAAACTAAAGGAAAAACTGACCCGAGCCGGTGTAAGTACAAATCTCAAATCAAATATCTGACAATCAATTAAGCAGCCCAGTTGCCAGCAGATGATAAGCTTAAACGCGTATCCCCAACTATGATAGATAATCCGAGATCTGACAAGTCAATGGACGCCCCTGATAAGATGCTGCTGAAGCGATTCAATTTAAAATTTTGATAGCACAATTCAATGTAAACAATTTGTACACACGGGCTGCAAAATTATGATTAAAAAAAGTTTACAGTTGATGCGCTCAGCAGCAGAAAAAGATAACGACCTATAGATGCTCTACATTAAAAAAAAATATATATATATATGATCTCCCTTCCTTATTGCCAGTGTTCAAAATTATCATGATCATCAAGACTGAAAAATAAAAACAAGTCTTGTTCTTTTCCTGCAAAATCTAGTTTCAAAAGTCGAAAGCGGTGATCAAAATTGTCTGCAAAATTTGCCGATGGCATTTCCATTTTCAATATCCATTTTTCCTATCCTAATTACCAATCAGTTGATTACATATGTATATAGATAATAAAAAAATTTACTCATTTTAAGTATGAAATACAAAAGTTGGTTAAAGCTTAGTAAACCTATTATCAAAGTTCTGGTATATAAGACAGCTACTATTATATATCTTAATCAATATCTGAACTTGGAAAATTAAGAAAAAAATTATTTTCACCTTAGTTAAACATAGTCAATTGTGTGTATACTCCAAAGTTAGTGTTAAACATTTGACAAAGTCGTAAATCTCAAGATTAAAGATGATGAAACGGGCAGAACTTATAGCAGATAAGGGTTGCCGAGCATAACGGAATCTGTGGGCAACCTTTGGCTTTTCGATTTCAAGAACAGCAAAAAATCACCGATGGCTCAGCAGCTATATAAAAAATACAAAGTCGCAGCATTAATTTATTAATTCGCAAGCATTTGCAGTGCGTGTGGCGATTAAATTGAAAGCTCAATTTGATTTCGAATTAAAAATTGTCCCGTTACTTTTCGGCAGGAGGAGCTGGGCTATAGTCGCGTGGAGAGCAATCTATCCGCATCGAATACGGGCACCAGCCTGGACACAATACTGCCGGAGGATCCGTTTCCGTTTCCCCAGGCGGCGCCGCAGCGACATCCGCAGCAGCAGTTTCCGCATCTGCAGCGGCCCCAACAGCACCGGCAGCAGCAGCTGCAGCAGCAACAATTGCAGCAACAGTTGCAGCAACACCTGCAGCAACAGCAACAACAACAGCAACAGCAACAACAGCCACAGCTGCGTCTGCTGCACGACGTCGACGACGAGCCGCCGCTGTCGTTTCGTCCGCTGATCGAGGAGCCGGACATCGGCGAGCCGCAGCCACACATACAGATACAGATACCGCAGCAGCAGCAGCAGCAGCAGCAGCAGCGGACACCGTTGCGGGCCAGCGGTAGCTTGGAGCTGACACCGTTGCCGCCGCCACCTACATCGTTGGAGCCGCATCGCGACCGCCAGCAGCGCAGCATTGTGACGGGGGGCGAGGAGCTGCAGCGCAGCAAGCAGTCGCTGAAGGGTTCGCGGGTGTCCTTTGAGAAGGCGCGTGGCGAACAGCAGCAGCAGCAGCACCAGCAGCAGGGCAGCAGCAAGGCTGCTGAGAGCAGCGACGACGACAGCTTCGAGGATAAGCGGATCGGGTTCCAGCAGCAGAAGGCGACCAGTGTCGATCACAAGGGCATTCTCAAGGACCTGAGGCATATACTGGCCAACGATAATCGTCGGCAGTTTCAGGCCAAGAAGCACGTCTCGCTTGACATTAAGGGCACACGCTTTCTGGAGGATCTGCTCAAGGATTCCTCATCGGAGGAGGAGTTTCACAAGACGCGACGCGAGTTCCAAGGACGCAAGCATCAGAGTCTCGATCCGCGGGTGACGTTCAAGCTAGACAAAGTATTACAGGGCTCCAGCACCGACAGTGACGAGGAGGGCGACGACGCCGAGCACAAGCGGCTAATTCATCGACCCAAGGACATCACCAAGCCAGTCATTATCGATCTGAAGGACTTTGAAAGCGAGAGCGACGAGGACTTTCTCACATCGCGACAGAACTTCCAGCAACAACGCTCAATTAGCACAGACTCACGCAAGAGGTAAGTGATGCCTCCAAGTCCCCGCCCAAGTCCCCACCAAGCTGCGATCTAAATGGTGACGCAACTATAATCTATTTGATTCACTGTTGCCCAACGTCTAAAACGCAATTTCTAATTCTATCTGTAGTCGTCGGCTGTACGAAATGGACGAGATGGGCAACAAGCGGGGCGACAACATCCGGCACGCGGTGCCCTTTGTGCGCCAGATCACCGAGGATGGCAAGCCCAAGCTGGAGGTCTACAGGCCGACAACGAACCCCATCTATATATGGACTCAGGTAGGTCGAACTTATTATTAAAATTCATATGGTTAAATTGTCTTAATTAGAACGGTTATACGAGAACACAATGTATGATCATGATCATAAAAAGAATCCTCGACAAACAAACAAGAAATGGAAATACCCGACTAAAATTGAATTTTGTTGCGTCTTGTGTTGTCCGATTGCGTGATCTCTTAGGTGCGATCTATAAATATTATGAAAATATGATTATTTGCGATTTACAACACGCATAAACATTGTCGTAGACATTGTAGCTAATGTTTAGTCGGAGCCATTGTTGGCTCGTTAAGACTCGGAGACTGCTAAACTGGCGCCTATAAATGAGCACACTCGAGTGTGTGTGTGAACATAACGGGGAATGGCCTTATGAATGGCATTAATATCGCCATAAAGCATTCAAGCTCGCATTCATTCTTTGAGCAATTTAGCGCGCACTTTGTGGGTCGCCATCGGAAAGCGCGTGGCGAGCTATTTTCGCACGCCCAGATTGGCTGGCCGCCCCCGCCCCCCCTCCCCCCGTACCCTCGTTTGAGTTGTCTTTAATTGAAATTGAAACTGAAATAACGCAGTTAGTTAGTTATGACAGACTAAAAATACTCTGATGGACAACACGACTTCGTCCAGCTCCAATCCAATCGCATTGACCTGTTGGCCAAATGCTTAGTTGCAATTTGCATATTAGCAGCAACGCAACGCAACAAACCGCCGCAAACCGCATTTGGGTCGCATTTGTGTCGTCTTCTGGCTAATCTCGAACCGGAGGCACACGTAAACAGCGTGATAAGCTGAGCTCAACAGATCGGCGAGGAACTGATCTGAATTGAAGGCACAATCAATTGTTAAGCAGCGGGGACACTGATTGAGTATTTATGCATGTCTATTGATAAGCGATCTATCTGTGAATATATATGTATATCAATATCAGTACATACGAGTCCAGCACATACATATATAATTCTCTGTGCTAACTGATGTTTTGTACGTGACCGAGCAAATCAAACTCAAAAATCTAACGGCCTAGCCGGACTTGGACGGGGGCCGTTGCATTCGAGTCGCCAAATGACAGGTTTCAGTTTCAGTTTAGTTTTGTCCGGCAAAGCGCAACAAATGCGTTAGTTAGCTAGCTAGCCAGATCGCAAGGCTTTCCAACCGTAAAGTGAAAGGCGGCAGTGCAACAAGGTCGCCACAGTTCTCCCTCCTCCCCAAAAAAAAAAAACTCAATCAAACTCGTGCAGCAGCGGACAGATTCGTTCCAGTCGCCAGCGAAGCTTCATCCAATCCAAATCCAATCATGAAGATCCTAATGCGCGCGGACACGCATGTGTCCTTCACGGTGCCCTATGAAGAGCCCAAGGCCAAGTGCACCTACTCTCAGGTAGCGCCCCCAAAAACGGCCACCCAGAACTTAAACACCCATCTGAGTTCGTAACTGTTCTCTAACAATTATTCTTTGCCGTTGCAGGTGCTCGCCGCGCTAAGCGTCTCCCTGGGCTCCCTGGTCGTGGGCTTTGCCAGCGCCTACACCTCGCCCGCCCTCGTCTCCATGACCGACACCAATCTGACATCCTTTGTGGTGACCCCCCAAGCGGTAAGTGTTAACCAAAAATTGAGTTAAGTTAGGTAATAGAATGTGCTTTGGAAAATTCCGTTTACAAATATTACAAAGAATAGCAAAAACACACGTAGTTATAAATAACAACAAAATTAAATGCATTTCAAGAATACCTAAGGAACATGGATAGAAAACTTATGTATTTATATACATACATCAGAGTATTATCAAAATTCGGAAATTAAGATTCAACGACAAGTGTTAATAATTTAAAACAAGCTAGAAGCGAGTATATAACGAGTATATAACAGCTTAAAACAATTAAAAACAGGCCTAGTTATAATTAAATTTAATTTATTAAATTTACGTGATAATATGATAACAGAAAAATAGCTGACTCTAGTTCTAAAATTGTGAAAAATTCGTAAAAATGTAATATATGTTTTTTTTTTAATTTATGGTTTTTGTAATTTTTAATTATTTAAAAAAACAGAAAACTATCTGAAAATTTTTTTTGGCAAATATGTAAATATATACATTTTTTTTTTTTGTTGAATTTTAGATTGAATAATTAAATGAATATTTTTTGTAATTTTTGATAATCTGAAAGCCAGAAAAATATCTGCAACATTTGTGGACTCTAGTTCTAAAAAGTCTAGCAGAATATGTAACAGATAACGGACTCAAAATTAGTGAAACATCCCATTGAAATACCCTGTCTAAATGGTGTATTGTTAATCTTTTTGCAGGCATCCTGGGTAGGTGGCATCATGCCATTGGCTGGTCTGGCCGGCGGCATAGCTGGCGGTCCATTCATAGAGTATCTGGGCAGGCGCAACACGATCCTGGCAACGGCGGTGCCGTTCATCGTCTCCTGGCTGCTGATCGCCTGCGCTGTCAACGTGGTGATGGTCCTTTGTGGCCGCTTTCTGGCCGGCTTCTGCGTGGGCATCGCCTCGCTGTCGCTGCCCGTTTACCTGGGCGAGACGGTGCAGCCGGAGGTGCGCGGCACTTTGGGTCTGCTCCCAACAGCGTTTGGTAACATTGGCATTCTGCTGTGCTTTGTCGCGGGCACGTACATGGACTGGTCGATGCTGGCCTTCCTGGGCGCCGCTTTGCCCGTTCCGTTTTTGATACTGATGTTCCTTATACCGGAGACGCCGCGCTGGTTCGTGAGCCGCGGTCGGGAGGAGCGTGCTCGCAAGGCGCTGGTCTGGCTGCGCGGCAAGGAGGCCGATGTGGAGCCGGAGCTGAAGGGTCTGATGCGCTCGCAGGCGGATGCCGACAGGCAGGCGACACAGAACACAATGCTGGAGCTGCTCAAGCGCAGCAATCTGAAGCCGCTGTCCATTTCGCTGGGCCTGATGTTCTTCCAGCAGCTGAGCGGCATCAACGCCGTCATCTTCTACACCGTGCAAATCTTCCATGATGCCGGCTCCACCATCGATGGCAACCTGTGCACCATCATTGTGGGCATTGTCAACTTTATGGCCACGTTCATAGCCACGTTATTAATTGATCGCGCCGGACGCAAGGTAAGTTTACTAAACGGTAATCCAAAACGTATTCCTCTAATTTGTCAAATAATCCCTTCAGATTCTGCTATATGTGTCCAATGTGGCGATGGTGTTGACGCTGTTTGTTCTGGGCGGATTCTTCTATTGCAAGTCCACCGGCATGGATACCTCCAATGTGGGCTGGTTGCCGCTGAGTTGTTTTGTGGTCTACATTCTGGGTTTCTCGCTGGGCTTCGGACCCATTCCCTGGCTGATGATGGGCGAGATTCTGCCCGCCAAGATACGCGGTTCAGCGGCTTCTGTGGCCACCGCCTTTAACTGGTCCTGCACCTTCGTGGTGACCAAGTCGTTCCAAGACATGATAGGTGAGACACACACACCCACAAACATTCTTTGGAACCAGTTATTAATCGTAATCGTTTTTGTTTCTTTGCAGATTTCATGGGTGCACACGGCGCCTTTTGGATGTTCGGCTCCATTTGCTTTATTGGCTTGTTCTTTGTGATATTCTATGTGCCAGAGACGCAGGGCAAGACACTGGAGGACATTGAGCGCAAAATGATGGGACGCGTGCGTCGCATGTCCTCGGTGGCGAACATTAAGCCCCTGTCCTTCAACATGTAATCCGTTATCGCACACGCAACAGGATCTTGAAGCGATCAAACCAAATATTAGTCTAGTGCCTTAGTGCTTAAGCTGTACAACTTTAAAAGAGATCGATGACATTATCGATGTGCCGCTATCGGTATCGATATCGAATATTAGACCTATAACTTTATCACATGTGTTATGAGAAAGCGTGTTTTTTTTAGCAAAAAAAAAAGAAAAGATTTCCTTTATTTCTCTGTAATTATTGTTATTATTATTATGGTTATTATTATTTATATCGCTAAGTCGCGTAGTTTTATAATTGTGTAATTGTGATGATGTGAAGTCTTTAATTAATCTCTGTAGAGAAATGACATATTTAGTTGATAAGGACACCACGATTGAGAGAGAGAGAGAGAGAGTGAAGAGAAAGGAGACCACGTTAAATCTCTCAATCAAGCAAAACTATCCAACTGGCTGCTACCTTCCCCGCCACAGAAGAGATCAATTTAATTGGCTATTCGAATAGGAACCACATGTAAAAAATATGAATCTGTATATGTAAATGAATATTGTAAATTATTTTAATGAATACACAACTAATGCAATGCAACTTCTTTCAATTCTCGATATCGAAAAAGGGGGCCTTTCATTCTGGCAACACCCCTGGGTCAACATCTGTTTCAAAAAACAACCACAAACTGTGGAACATTTGCATGCAACCTTCAAAATGCAACTTACAGTTTCACAATGTCAATGCAAATACGTGATCAATATATTTTATTATTTTCCAAATCCACTCTACAGTGCACCATATATGCATCATATGCGTATGCATTACATATTTACTATAACTATTCGTTATATACAGTAGTAACTGCACACTGAGGCGAAACGTAATCAGTTTGAGATACAATTCTATTTTCAGTATTTGCTATTTGCATGCTATTTTCCACAAACACAAGAATACAAATTCAGAGATAGCCAACGACGAACTGTTCGTTGCTGAGCCTTATCGCCAGTTTGTTACGTTAACAAAATCAAACCAGAACTATAAAAATGGCGATGCATTTATTGGATGATTGCACTGATTATTCATTAATACAAAAGAAAACATTATATATATGTAAAGTTTTTTTATAAATAGATTAATAAACAATGAAGACTAATTGTAAAACGCAAATTCTTTATTTAAGTACCTTTTGGGGAATGGGTAACACTTAGAAAGAAAACTTTTTATGGAGCGTAATGAATAAATAAATCCACGAAAAAATCTTAAAATTTGTATTTTAATTAATCCATTCAAGACAGCTTTCACTGTATAAGTTCTGTGCAGTATGACGAGTCCCGTCAAATAATGGTTCAAAATCGGTGGCAAAATCGATTAAAAATACAAACTTGCAATTTAAAATTTTTAACAAATTTTTTTTTTTCAAAAATGCATCGATTTGAAATGTTGACTCGCTCTAAAAAATTATGACCAGAATGCCCTCAAACACGAAAATCGGTTCACTATTGACAAAGTTTTGGAGGTTTCACATATGAGACATATAAGTTCGACAGCTTTACATGTCCAGATTTTTCTCAATTTTGGCATGATTTTTGACAAAAAATTTGACCCTCTCAAAATCAGCTTTAAAGTGGTGTTTTATACTATTTACGGCCAGCAAAATCGATTAAAAGTAAAAACTGACAGTTTTAAATTTTGAAAAAATTTTTTTTTCAAAAATACATAAGGGGGGAGTACATAGTTTTTCCAAAAAAATCAAAAAAAAAATTTTTTTTGAAAATGCTTTGATTTTAAATGTAGACTCGATTTAAATGAAAAATCATGACAAAAATGCCATCAAACATGAAAATCGGTTCAGTATTGACAAATTTATGGGTATTTGAAATATGACCTCCCATATGGGTCCCAGAGCTTTACATGTCCAAAATTTTTTAAATTTTGACATGATTTTTGACAAAAAATTTGACCCCCTCAAAATCAGCTTTAAAGTGGATTTTTGTACTATTTATGGTCAGCAAAATCGATTAAAAGTGCAAACTGGCAATTTAAAATTTTGAAATTTTTTTTTTTTGAAAATACATAAGGGGGGAGTACATGCAAATCAAAAAAAAAATTTTTTTCGAAAATGCTTTGATTTTAAATGTAGACTCGATTTAAATGAAAAATCATGACCAAAATGCCATCAAAATCGGTTCAGTATTGACAAATTTATGGGTATTTGAAATATGACCTCTCTAAACTATTTGGGGACAGCAAAATAGATTAAAAATTCAATCTCTCATTTCGGGAGGTATGCAATATCCGAAATACATTGAAACCTATTTTGTGAGATTGAATGTAACTGTCCGTTTGTAGCGATTTCCGAACCTGTAAAAGTCATAAAGGTGATCTTGGACTCATTTAGTTCATATATATTTGGCTTCGTTTTATTAATATCAATAAAAATCGATTTCAACCTTTGGTTTTCATATCTCAGAGAGTTTTGATTCTGTTCAGATTTTGATACCTCCGGAATTTAGATAGCTTCCCCAATCACTCCACACACATTTGCACAAAACCCTTTTTAATTACGATTAGTTAGAAGGGTTGAGAAGGGCTTGATAGAAGGTTGTCAAACCGGACTATTTCAACAAAGTGAATGCCACGTTTAAAATGTTGTTTTAAAGAACAAATACTAACAAACCAAATAAAAATTTGTCAAGTTTTCACTTATATTAAGTTATGTGCAATGAAATTGTAGCTTATTTTTAAAAAATAAAATAAAATAAGATAACGTTGATATAAAAATGTGTTTTCTGAATTTAGTAGTAAATTAGCCAGGCACAAAAAAGCAGCAGTCATGCTGTGCGAATATACATTTTGTGTCGCTGTACGTGGCTTCAAAATAACTAAGAATTAAGGAAGATATTACTACAATGTAAATTAGGTGTAGTATCCCTAAGCTATCCCTGCTTGGTTTATGTTATCAGCGCGAATTGAGAGAAACCAAAACAAGTCCATTTTATGTCGTGCTGGTTAATACTGTCGCAGCATACTTTTTTTTTTATGAATTGTATTCCTTATAGTATTTGGTAAACAAAGGCAAACGCTAAAATGCATCTAGTAGATCGGATACTTATCAGCACAAATAGGAAGCCTTGGATAGCGGACTTACCCATTACTTGAACGCGGCAAATGGCGCATATATCGCATTCCACGTCCCAGCTCCACATTGCCACTGCGTTCCACTTTTTGAGTGTAAACATTTTCTCTGGCTTGCTATCGTCCGTTGGCCTGCTGTCCAGTGAGTTTTCTCCGTCGTCTGCCATGATTTAAACACAATTAAAATTAAATATTGTTTAGTTGTTATTAACTGTGAAAAGTGAATGCCGTTCTTCTTCTTTCGACAGCTACAATAAACAGCTGATTGGTGATTGGACAATGCACCGCAAGTTCCACACCATCCACCAAACTCACACCCTGTTATGTGTGGAACGCAACTGTTTGCAACAGGGCGTTTATCAATCTGGCGCGCCATTCAAATTGTTCGTTGTATGAAAGGTGGTTGCTGTGTCACGCTGAATATAAATGTTTAAAGTGTGTAGCTGCTTATTTTAATGATGCCGCTCTTGAGACATTACAATTGTATGTTAATTGCAATTTCGATTGCTCGCAATCAGATTGTGGCATTACGAAATACAGCAATTTAGCATTAACTACGCGATATATAACTGTTACCATTTGGCCAAAAACGAGGCCAATATATACTTGTGTGTCTCTTGTTGGGTTTCGGCAGTTTCCACCTTGCGCCTCTCGCTAGGAAGCCAATAAAAATGAAGCAGCGCGTCAAATTGTTGGCAGCAACATTTGCAGAAGCGATTCGATATGTGTATATATGCATATATATATATATGCACCACTCAACATTTTTGAACGCCTTATGACTAGGTAGTTGAAAGAAAAGTTGCGAAAATTTGCGATTGCCAAAGTGATTACTAACATGATTTTTTTTTTAAATTTGAGAAAATGTTTTAGTATATATATATATGTGTGTGTGTGTGGCTACTTCCTGTAATTAGTTTTGGGCTGTGATGCAATCGCAAATCGCGCCTTGCATAACGAACTGGCCAAGAATACACAACAACAACGGCAACTCTTAACTGGTTTTCTTCAGTTTTGATTTTCATTTCAATTTGGCCAACAGCACGAAAGTGTTACGTTGCTTTTGTACCATGGTCTGTAGATCGTCAGTTGCTTTTCACTTTCACTTCCATGGCCAGCCCCCCCCCCCCCCTCTTTCTCTCTCTCTCTCTCTGATCCGCCTTGTTCCGCTCAATTAATGCAATTCGCTTTGGTTTTTTTTCAGTTTCTTTAGCTTATAATTTAAATAAAAACTCATAATCGTACAGCTAAAACAATGATACAATAAAAGTATAACACATTTGGCTTAAAACGTATGCGAAATCCGCGAGTTGTTTGCGGAAATCGCAAGATCTCGTTGCCAAGTAGCTAGTTAGTTTGTCCTCTCACTGCTACTTGTTGTGGTTCTTCTTCTTCTTCTCCACTTTCTCCTCCTCCTTCTGCTCTGACTCCCCTCCTCCTTGTGTTTATCACCCGTTCAACGTCCAGCTCAACGTTGCTTCGTGGATCCAACAAAGACTCTCTGCTTGTGTCCTTGTGCTCTCTCACATTGTCTTCATCTCGTTCTTGTTCTTGTTGGTCTCTTCTCTCTATCGATGTTCGTTTACTCCTTGTGCTTGCGTTCTGTGCTGGCCAGCATCTTTAGTAGTGGCCGTGGCCGTGGCCGTAGGAGTGGTGATCCTCATGCTGATGCTCGTGATGCTTGAAGATTGGCACCTCGACGTGATATTTCTGTGGGACGGGAATTTCCTTGTGAATGGGCACCTTCACTTCCGAGTAGACTGGAATCGGCTTCTCGATGGGCACCTTAACCTCATAGGGCACAGGTTTCTCTACGGTGTAGGGCACCTTCTTTTCGACAGTGTAGGGCTGGGGTACTGGTACCTTGACGTGCACTGGATATGGTTTCTCAACCTGTCAGATAAATGCACATTTCAGTTGTTAATCGGATGGAGAAAGGGGGTACTCTCTGATGACGAATCAAACTTACCTCAACCTTGTAGGGCTTATCAACGGGCACCTTCACTTCGTAGGGCACCTTCTTCTCGACAACGACCGTGTACGGTTTCTCGACCTCAACGTCGTAGGGTTTCTCAACCTCGACGGGGTAGGGCTTCTCAACCTCTACTTTCACCTCGTACGGCACCTTCTTAATGACTTCATAGGGCTTGGGTACTGGCACTTCCACTTTCACCTCATGTGGCACCTTCTTGATCACTTCGTAGGGCTGTGGCACCGGCACCTTCACCTCATAGGGGATTTTCTTGATGACCTCATAGGGCTCTGGCACATGTACTTTCACTTCGTACGGCTTGTCGACGGGGTATTTCACCTCGTAGGGAACCTTCTTTTCAACAATGTACGGCTTGGGCACATGTACGGGCACCTTGACGTATTCCTTGACATGCACCGGATATTTCTTCTCCACGATGTACGGCTGTGGCACATCCACTTTAACCTCGTAGGGGATCTGGCCAGGCAGTAGCAAATAAATAGATGTTTTACCCCCCTCGGTAGGGGCTGCTCACTTACCTTCTTCTCAACCGTGTAGGGCACATGCTTGGTCACTGTGTACGGCACCGGCACCTTCTTCTCGATGGTGACCGTCTTGATGTGTTCATGATGATGATGATGATGATAGTCGCCGAGATGGAGGCCACGCTTCTCCACATTCTTGCCATCCTCGGCAGGGGCGGCTGCCTTCTCCTCCGCCTTCTCGATGGCCGCACAATGGGCCATTGCCACGCACACGGCGAGACAAGGGAAAACGAACTGCAAAAGGATAAACGGAAGTGGCACGCTTAACGAAATTTATCTCGAGCTAATCCTCGCTTGCTATCACATCACAACACTGATGATCATTGAAAAAACACACGGAAACTGGGAGGTTTACCATTCGCATTGTTGAGCTGTTGCTTTGACGTTTCACGAGGAAAACAATTACTCCACAATAAACTGTGTTATACCAATAACGAGATCCAAGCTGGTACTGAATCGCTGACTCGCTGCACTCGGCTTATATACACACCGAAAAATTGGTCTATCGCAACGCAATTCACCAAGCGAACCCGCCCACTCCCCGCGCCCCCCACCCCGACACGACACGACAACAACTTCAGCTTGGCACATTCGCAACTCGATTGTTGTTGTGGATTTGGCTTAGTAATGAAATGTTGGGGAACGGCATTATATGAACAACTCGTTTCTCGTTGCGTTGGGATGGCAACTGCAGGAGCCATGCATGATGTACCCTATTACAACCAGGTAATCGGGTCGTTATCCTATAACAATAGCTAGGAAACAGTTACAAGCGACCCAAATACACGGCTACGGCTACAGATACAGATACATTTACATTTACAGATACAGATACATTTGCATCTTAAGCGGCCGCTTTGATTTTATGACTCGCAATTAAACAAGGAATACATATTCATATAAGTCTCAAATTGCTCGCTTTATATAATGCAAAAAAATCAAAAAATTTGACATCGTCTATCCATTTTCATTCGATACGATCATAGACATATCAATATGCACACTTTGATATCAAATTCAAGCGAACAATATTGTGGCGGATTATGTAAATCAGTGGCGATTGCATTTGTGCTATTGTAAAAAACAACTGTGTGGTAAGTGGCAAAAACAATGAGAAGGTTAAAACTTTTGGACATCGGTGCATTCATCCCACTTAACGATCATCATTCATGGCTTTGTCAGCCGCAACAATGTAACTCAGTTTTTGGGCGTTAGCTTAAGCATTAAGTGGCATTGGGACTTGAGGCTAGTTGTTAGAGTCGGGCGCGTGTCTGTTTTGATTTATGTGGCACGAACACGCACGACGTGCTCAATAAGAAATCGTTTCCCTAAAAGGGTTAAATTAAAAAATAATTTTGAAAATATTGAAGAATATTTTTAAATTCGAAAAAAATCTAGGATTTATTAACTTATTATTAACTTATTATAATTTTACAACTCAATAAATCTTGAAACATTCAAAAATTAAATAGCTTTGTACATATGTACAGTAAGCTAAATTTTCATTAATACAATAATCGGAAAATGTTCTATTAAATATAACGGATATATCTAGCGGTATATACTGTATACACAAAACAGGCTAAAATTCTCAAACAACACACTTTTTTTTTAAATGTCGTGCGTGTCGTGTTGTGTTTCGTGTTCGTGAGGATATCGTGTTAGGCACCACGTGTCCATCTCTACGAGCACTACGAATTGTGCCCAATATTCAATGCATAGTTAATGCTTCAGCCCACTTCTTGGCTAACGATTTGGCTGCCACATTTCGCTAAAATTGGCCAAAAATTTCGACTTGATCGTGATTACAGCCTGTAGGAGCTGCCTGTGGCGTGACTGTACCTACAAATGAGCCAACATACATACATATAAATAAATATGTTTGTGTGTGTGTGCTTTTGCTTTATTTTGTGCAATCAAAGTCATTAAATTGAAAAGGAAAAAAACATAGCAACAGTTGGCTATTTAAAAGCCAACGTGCAGTTGCCGCAGCTACTTAGTGTGTGTTTAAAAACTAAAACAAAACCGAAATTAAACAAACACATATGCACACACACACACATGCACACACTCTCTGCCATGCATTAAACAACAATAAAACATAAAACATTTTCCTAGCGAACTGTACAATTTTTCGAAACCCGCCACAGACGCGGAAGACAGTCTTCAAGAGACGAAGAGACTGGAACGGGGCACACGAAACAGCAGCAGCCAAAGTATTTACATGCCTATTCTATTTCATAATCGAGCCAAGCGCCGTATTTCGCGCACTAATTGCCCATTATTGCGTTTATAATTATGAATTAGAGCCACTAATGCGTAATTACAATTCTTGGTGCCGCACTCGCACACAGTGTAACTACATGAAACAATTAACAAGCTGATTTTAGCTTTAACAAGCCAAAACACACACACACACACAGACACTCTCAAATCGAACAGCCTACATTCATAGATGGCGCTTTGGTCAATGACCTTCATTACATTGTTGAGGACGCCTCTCTCTCTCTCCCTTTGGAATAATCGTTGTTAGATGTAAGATCTCGAAAAGACGGGCCATGATGGACCTTGACCCAGTAATTAATTTTCCCATTTCACAGTAATTTCTGGAGCTAAATTTGGTAAAGAGATTGTTTAGCCTGTTGTTTCCAGTTAATATTCAGTTTATCTGATTTGTTTTCAGTCAGTAAATCAATCATAAACAACTGTAAGCCGTTTAAAGAGAGTGGTCAAGATAGTTGTGACAAGTCCTTGAACACTGGTCAAAATTTACATAAGTATGAATGTATTTTTAAACGATGCGATTAACATTGACTTAAAATTACAATAACATATCGTCACACCAACATATCAATACAACTACTTTGCTTAAAGCATTTTTGATTCCATGATGTGTGCAACAGTTAATTTCTCGCTTTAATTTAAATCGCATGCTCGCATGATTTATTACAGAATCGCTTAACTGGAAATGAAAGAGAAAACTGTAAATGCATTTACTACGCACAATTTACTATCACAATTAAATATTAATTATAATAAAAGTTGAAGAGCAAGTTTTATATGTATTTCCGCATAAAGAAATGTCGTATACCAAAATTGGTCAACATATTTTAATTATATTGCTTGAGAGCAATTTAAATTTTGGCGCACTGCAAACGTGCGCACAAGTGTGACCGCTTTTGATTTTTTAACAAATTGCCTTATGCAGCACTGTTTTTAATTTTTTGTTTTACAACACTGTTGTAAGCGCTGTCATTTTATACGCAAGTCATTTTGGCATTAAAGTCACTCCGGCATTTGGAAATTGGTTTGTTTGTCGTATCGTAGAACATTTTGAAGAATAAGTAAGTAATTTTGTAAGACATTTGTAAAACCCACTTGCAAACAATCTATTGGACCTGCAGCCAGTATACAATCATGTTTCTAACACGCTCCGAGTACGACCGCGGTGTAAACACCTTCTCACCTGAGGGCCGCCTCTTTCAAGTCGAGTATGCCATCGAGGCCATCAAATTGGGCTCCACTGCCATCGGCATTTGCACAAACGACTGTAAGCATTAAGCATTCACAATCGATTTTATTTAATGCCCGTGATCATATTGCAGGCGTTGTCCTGGCCGTGGAAAAGCGCATCACTTCACCATTGATGGTGCCAAAGACCGTCGAGAAGATTGTCAAAGTGGACGAGCACATTGGCTGCGCCACCTCTGGTCTGATGGCCGATGCGCGCACATTAATAGAGCGCGCGCGTGTCGAGTGCCAGAACCACTGGTTCGTCTACAACGAGTCCATGACCGTTGAGTCGTGCGCCCAGGCCGTCTCCACATTGGCCATACAGTTCGGTGACAGCGGCGACGGCGATGGCGCCGCTGCCATGAGCCGACCCTTCGGTGTGGCCATCCTCTTTGCCGGCATCGAGAATGGCAAGCCGCAGCTTTGGCACATGGATCCCTCCGGCACCTACATTCGCTACTGCGCCAAGGCGATCGGCTCTGGCAGCGAGGGCGCCCAACAGAACTTGCAGGACAAATACACGCCGGAGATGACGGAGAACGATGCCATCGATTTGTGCTTAAACACGCTCAAGCAGGTCATGGAGGAGAAGCTCAACGAGACCAACGTCGAGCTAATGACCATGACAACGACACGAAAAGAGTTCACCATGCTGCCCGAAGACGAAGTGAAGAAACGCATCGCCGATCTGGTCTGAATGAATCACAACTGCAACTACATTTTCTTACACACACACACCCACACACAACATTTTGGTTATTTGAAACTATATGTGAATAAAGGGATTATAAATCGATCTGCTTAGAAATTTACGCGGAAAAATTTTTTAAATTATGGGAATATCCAAAAGAACTTTTAGTTTCTATCGCGTTTGCATTTGTTTTAAAATTATTCTAGATTTTTCAGTATTCTTTTATTAAAAAGCCCTTTCATGGATCATGAGTAATTGCTAAATTTTGAATATTAAGCAAACAGTTAAAAACTTGAAAATTTAAAAAAAAATTATGAATGATTTTACCAGCAGGCTTCAAACTGATTGGGTTTTAAGTAACATAATTTTATATTTTTATTACCATTTCCTTATTTTTAATTTATTGGATGAATACTTTAAATCTGAATTAAGCTTTAATTCATTCAGTTGATTCCAATATATAGAAAGATTTCACAGTAAACCAGGATACGTAAGCGAATCTAAGAATCTCAGCTATATCCTTTGGCTATCAAATTACTAAAATAGACGAAGATCCTTGTATTTATATACAGTTGACTTTATTTATACGTATTGATTTATTTATTGTATACTAACTAAAATATTTTGGGGTTCCTTGGTGACTCGGTGACCCCATACAATGCACGATTTTTAAATGGATGTGTATTTGTATATTTATGGATGTACTTAATTACTGTTGTATGCTAAAGATGAACTGTTGAGCAAATCAAACAGCTTCGATTAACTTGGTTAATCTCATTATAAAGGCAAATCATAAAGAATTTTCGTTAATATTCTTTTCTAGTGTTATCTACAAAAATTTTCTCTCTTCGTTGCACAGACTTTGTTTTTATGTAATACAAATGTTTAAATAGAACCAAAAAAGTTTCGCATATGCATAATTCTAAATATATATATATGTATATGTATATGGATAATTGGATGAGTACAAAAGGATAAGGATCTGGATCTGGATTGGGACCTGGATCCGGTTGCAATGGAGAAAACGACGTATACCAAAAGAATATAATTGCATATACTTATATCAATACGAGTATATATATACATATATGTATATTATATATATGTATAATTATTTATATATATATATATATATAGAGCATTCACAATTGTTTACATCACACCTAGGTTTGATGTTCGCCACCACTGGGACTGTTGGTGTTGTTATTGGTGTTGGTGTTGCTGTTGCCGCTGCTGTTGTTGCGCAGCATGAGCCGGGAGAGGCTCGTGTTGGGCTCGCTGAGCGAGTAAATTTCCGGCTCGAAGACCGGCGGGCACTCCATATTCGGGTAGTCCGGCGTGGCGGCTTTTGAATCAACAGAATTGGTGTTGGTTACTTTTGGTGTTGCTGGCTCCTGCGCAGCATCTTCCCGGACAGCAGCAGCAGCTGCTGCTGCAGTTGTTGTTGTGGCTGCTGTTGGCGGTGGCGGAGCCGGCGGCAATGGGGGCAGCAGCGATTCGGACGCACACAGGTTGGTGTTGGATGCGGCCACGCCACGATAGCTGCGCTGGCTGTTCTGCGTTGGGAATATGACCTGCGAGAAGATCTCTTGATCGCCATCCGCATCCAGGTCGGCGCTGCTGGGCGTCTGCTGCTGCAGCTGCAGCTGCTGCTGCTGCTGCTGATGATGATTGTGGTGGTGGCCGAAGAGCGTGCGATGCAGCCTCGGCGAGCCAAGGAAACGATTCTCCTTCGACGGCCGCGTGGGCGTGGCACTGCAGCCCGACGCCGAAGGTGTGGAGAACTTGGCGAAAATGGGTATCGGAGCAGAGTTTTTGCGATGCGCATCGTACTTGGTGCCCGCCACCTTGTCGCGCAAATCCTGATTGTACGTCTGGCTCTTCTTGATGTTGCTGCTGCTGCTGCTGGCGCTGCCGCCGCCGATGGTGCTGCCATCGAGTGCGTGATTCGACTTGGATTTCTTGTTCAGCGGCAGCGTCATCGTCATTGGGGCAAATGCGAAGCGCCTGTCGCTGCTGCTGCTGCTGCTGCTGGACTTGCTCTTGCTCTTCTTGCTGCTGTTGCTCGACACGGAGCCAACGTCGCCGGCATCGTTGTGCTGCTTCTTGTGGCCCTTGTGCAGGAAGCTCGACAGATGCTGCGACCGCAGAAATGATTTGCGTGTGCTCTGTGTCAGCTGTTGCTGCTGCTGCTGCTGCTGTTTCTGCTTCTCCTTCTCCTGCTGCTGCTGCTGCAACATCTGCTGTCTCTCGTATTCGTTGCAGCTCGTTTGCCGCGAGACACTTGCGCTGCTGTTGTTGTTGTTGTTGTTGCCGCTGCTGCTCGAGGGCTCATCGCCAAAGATGAGCTCGTAGCCAAAGTCACGCAGCTTCTGACCCTCCATGGTGCGTGTGCGCTTGATACTCTCGTCGTCCGGCTTGAAACTGAACTCATAGTCCGGCGTCTTGGGCAGACTCAGACTCTGTATCTTGGCCGGCTTCTCGCCAGTCCCATTGCCCACGGGCTTCGTCGCGGCCGCGGGAGTCACGCCCGTCGCAGTCTGCTGGCTGGCATTGGAATCGGTTCGGAGGTGCCTGTGGTGCTTCTCGATGCCGAGGTGTACCCGGTTGTTGTACATCTCCTGCGACTCCTCCAGCTGTTTGCGCAGCATCAGGTCCTTGAGCGTCATGTAGCCCTGGATGTTGTTCGTCTGATGGTGCGGATCGAGCGTGCCGTCTCCGCCACCCTTCTTGGTCATGAACGTCTTCGTGTGCGAGTGATGGTACTCGAACACCTCCAGATTGGGATTGGAGGCGTGCAGGTAGTGGTAGGGCACCTTCTTCAGGCTCGACTTGCTGCTGGGACTCTGACTCTGGCTGGGACTCTGGCTCTGGCTGGGACTGGGGCTGGGACTGTTGCTCTCCTCGAAGCTTTGGTGCTGCAGCGAGCTGAGCGTCGGCGCCGGCGAATTCGGTGGTCCCAGGCTCGCCGAAGCGCTGCTCACCACCGAGCTGCGGCTGGAACTGCGCGACAGTTTGCGCGACAACGTCGGCGCCGGCTGCTCCTGCGCTCCCAATCCGCCTGGCTTGGGCGTGGGCGTTGGCGTTGACGGTGATGCGGCTGTGGCCGGCAGCAATGTCGTCGGTGGCTGTGCCGGATCGTGATAGCCGGGCGTGTTGGCGCCTATCTGGATGCCGCAGCTGCCGCCGGGCACCTTGCGAAACGTCTGAAAGTTCGCCGTCGGCACGGGTATGTCGCTGGAGTTGGTCTTGGCCGCGTTGCTCTTGAACGGGCCCATTGTGAATTTGCGCAACGAGTCGAAGTAGCCGCGATCGTGCTTCAGGCTGTGGTTGCTGCTCAGGCTGCTGGTGGGCGTGGCATGGCCAGAGGCTGCGATCACAGCAATCACATCCTTGTTTGCCTGCGGCGATGGCGTGCACAGATTGGTGCTGATCAGCGCATCGTTCTCCTCCTCGCCGGAGCTCTCGTTCTCCGAGTACAGGTCCTTGCTGGTGCACGTCTCGCTGCTGACCGCAGGCACCTTGAGCGAGGCGAGACGCAGGAACTCCACCCACTGGTTGAGCGCGTCCAGCGACTCGGCGGCAAAGTAGAAACTCTTTGCCGTGTGGTACACCTTGAAGGCGTGCGGCTTGGAGTGCACCTCCTTGGCGAGAGAGACCGTGAAGCCGGGCAGAAAGATGACCAGGCTGGCGCTGGAGCTCTGCTTGTTCCGAAATCCATACAAAATGGTGTCCAGCATTACAAAGTAGATGCGTGCCCAGTAGGTGACGCCGCGCAAATTCTTTGTCCGCCTGTAGAGATGCCCCTGAATGTCGCCGGTGCCCAGCAGCTTGAGGCTCGTGTTGCGTCGCTTGGCCATCAGGCTGTGCTTCTTCTTCAGCGTCAGCGTGCGCGTCTTGCTCGGCGTCAGCAGCTCGCTGGCCTCCTGCTCCACAGCTGCTGTGGCTGCTGTCACTGTGACTGATGCAGCCACTGCTGCTGCTGCTGCTGCTGCTGCTGCGGCAGCTGCCTGCTGCATGCTCGCTGGCTTCGGCGGTGGCGGGGGGACGACGGGCGGCGTCAGGTCGCGCTGCTTGCGGGGACGCGGCGGCGGTGCCGGCGGCGTCACCAGCAGAAACTCTTTGCGCGGCTCGATGGCCGGCGGCGGGGTGTCGGACTCCTCCTCGCCGGAATTGTCGTAGGCCGGCGTGCTGTGGCTCTTGTCCAGGCGGCCGCGTCGGTTCTGCTGCTGTTGGATTAGCGGCGCATTGATGGCCTCCGCCAGCGGCGGCGTCTCACGCGTGGCCAGCTCAATGGCCTGGAGCAGCTCGGCGGTGGATTCGTTGGCGCAACTGCGCAGCGTTTCCAGCGCATCCTCGTCGCCCTCGTCGGCAAACGGAATCGGCTCAAAGGTCTCCAGTATGGTGTTTTCGACATTGCACGTAAACTTCTCGTTCTTGACCACGTAGTCCTCCACCTTCATGTTGGCATCGAAGCGCACCACCTTGCTAACGCCGGGCTTGTACCGCTCCAGCATCTGCAGCTGCTGTTGTGACTCCAGGCCCGCCTCGGTCAGCTGCTTCAGCTTGCGCGCCTCGTTGATCAGCCGCTTGGCGGTGTCGGCGCTCTCGCTGGCCGCCAGCCCGATGCAGGTGGTCGGCCTCGGCGCAATCTCGAGACCGTAGCCAAAGGAGATGGACTTGTCGCGAATGCTGGGCGAGCCGGGATCACAGATGGCGGCGCCACCAACTCCGCCGCCGCTGCCGGGTTTGCGCTCATGCCACGAGGGTACCACCAGGTGTGGATGCTTCAGGCTGAGAAACTCATCGCCGCAAATTGTGTTGCGTCGCTGGAGAAGGGCCCGCGGCTTGGGATAGTACAAGCGCATCTCACGACTGGTGGACTTTGCGTCCGTCGGAGTGGGTATGTCGCTGTCCGAGTCCGAGTCTGAGGCGGCATGCGCCTGCACCTGCTCACCCACCCGCTCCCGCTCCCGCACCAACTGCTGCGCCTTTACGCCCTTGTCATCCTCGCTGCTCGGCGTCTTGGGCGCCGTTTCGAGCGTTAGGAAAGCGGCCCGCGGACTCGGGCTGGGCAAATTATCCGCCCAGCGACTGGCCATGTTGCGCTTCTTGCTCGGCAGTCGGTACGGCTGCATGTAGATCTGGCCGTACATCTTGGTGTGCTTCGGCCGCTTCTTGACTGTGAGCACCACATCCGGCGTCGCCTCGAAGAGATGGTCCCGCACCGACTTGTGCTGCCAGCCGACAACTGTCTGGTAGTTGATCTGGACGATCTCGTCACCAACCTCGATCTTGCCCGAGTTCTGGGCGGGCGAGTTGTACTTGATGTCCACGACGCGGTGGATGCCATTGTAGCTGGACTCGATGTTGAAGCCCAGGTCCGACTCGCGCTTTTTCAGCGTCACCAGGTTAAGCGACGCCGGCTGCAGCACCATTGGATCCGATATATCCTGTATAATGAAATTCGCTAGACGCTCCAGCCGCTCGGCTGTCGCTTTAATCTGCGCCACCGGACGCTCCGCAAAGCGATCCCGCTGAGCTATCGTCGCCAGCTCCAGGCCACAGCGCAGCACATTGCGACAATACTCCCGGTACATGTCCTGGTTGCGGAACGGCGACCGCTCCAAATTCCCAATCAGCGGCTTCAGCGTCGCAATCGTGCGCGTAATATCGTGCAGCGTCCGTGTGTCCACTTTCGTGCTGTCCGCGTGATTTTTGGCCAAATCGCGATGCAAATTACGCGCCGCGGTGCCAACGTGCAGCGCCATAAACTGCAGGTTGTCATTCTTCAGGTGATAATGCTGAAATAATTCAACTTCAGTTTAAGACAATTGAAACTGGAAACCCTGCACAGTGGGTAGAAATAAGAGCTCCTTGCTAGCGGCAATTGACAAGTGGCTTAAACGTTTTTTGACATTTATTCTATATATTCTTGTTAAATTGTAGTAATTTAATAATTTCAAATACTGCAAACCAAGAAAATATACAAATAAATTATACTTGAATTTAAAAAAATATATATATATGTATATGTATACAGCTCTATTACTTTTTAACTAGATTCACTTGTTAACTGACGCCAGCTAGCCATTTTTTCAACCACTGTGCAAAGATGCACTCACAAAGTTACGCAGGTTCTCAACGGCCTCAAGGACAATTTCCTGACGGCCAATGGCCGTCATGCCCAAATTTTCCAACTCATATGGCCGTATATTAAGCAGGGCCCGTCCACCAATTTCATGTTTTGAAAATTCATACAAATAGGCTTCCATGGACTCGTCGAGACCTTTGAGACAAATAAAAAAAATATATATATGTATATAAATACATGCATTCAGTTGAAAGTTGGATGTGAAAGGAATGTTGTTGTTGCTGTTGTTGTTGTTGTTGTTGTTGTTGTAAGACTGCTGCTGCTGCACTTTTCCTTGACCTGTTAAGAGCCATAGAATTACCTCGGATCCAGTCTGTAACTTGGTCGGGCGTCCATTCTGCTATATTTATATAGGCCATACTAATAGAGAGAAGCACCAGCCAAGCACAAAACTACTCCATTTTAATTTCAACACAACATAAACAATTGATTAAAATAAAAAAAAAAGAATTTTTGTCCAGAGCCAGGGCTGGCAATTCACGAAGTTATCTGATATTGTTGCGTCCGCTAGCTGCACTAGAGATGTGCAATACTTTGGTTATTAAAGTACTTTAAAGTGACTGCGCGATAGTGTCGCAATGAAACGTAATCGAGTAAATCATTTTTAATACATGTCCGGTTTTATATAAATGCTCACATATGCAATGCAAATCATATATATTAAGGCAGTTTGATCAAAGTTTTTCCCAATACCCAGGGGCTATAGGCTGCGGGTTAAAACTAGTGCTGTAAAACGACGCGTGTATCGGCTATTGACTATTAAAATCTATTGCCCAGCCGCCACAAGAAACAGCTGAACTTCGTGAGCGAAGTGTTCGGTGCTCAATCTGCGTGTTTTCCATTCAGAAACAGCTGAGCAATACAAAAATGCTACCAATTCCCAAATTTGGATCAAAACATTTAAAGTAATGACTTTCATCAATGAGAGAATGATTAATTTTAGGATTTTTAACATTAGATGCAGCTAATTTAAGCGACAGATTTAACCGCAGCGTTATAACAAAAACAACGCAACTGCGCACATTTTTAGAGGCCTTCCGCTATGTACACATTAAATCATTCGCTGGGAGAAACAGAGAGAGAGAGTGACACGACAAAGTAATCACCGCGTGGTTCCTAACGTTCTAAACGCATTGCAGTTGCAGCAGTACAGAAAGCGGAGGAAACATGTCTGTAACCCAGACAAAACAAATAAAATTTTACAATCCAGCGAGTTCCGCGAGTTCCGACAGGTAACCAATATATAATGTGCTGATAAAAGTGATTCGTTCAAATCCAACCAAAACTCGTCCATCAACCAAGGAGCTTAAGAAGTTGAAAGCGCAATAGAATACATATGTCAAATCGCATACACATGCATGCGGATACACACACACACGCACATATGCAATTTTAAATAAATACACATTTACATATAAATAATTATATATAAGCGTGTGATATAGCGTGGTTCTGTTAGATACCTAACACATACACACACATACATGCATGTAAATAAAAACACATTCTCATACACATAGCAAATTAAATTTCATTCGCTATTGAAAACCGACGTCAACGTCTCACCGCTGCAGCAGAATGAAAAAAACGTTTTTTCTTTTATACAAACACAAGCACAGTTATAACGCAACGAAGCAGCAGATACAACAGAAAAAAAGCAACAAAAAATTAGCTGCTCTACCTTTCGGCTGTACCTTCGCCACCAGCGTCGACGTCAACGTCAACGACGCGTCGCCGCCAGTTGCTTTTAACCTTAGCTCTGCGAATCAACAGACTGAAAAAGACAGCGGCCAATTGCGATTTCTTCTCACATCCACGTTTTAGTCTTTCTCCAACGCGACTGCCGCACGTTGCTTGTATTTTCACCGGTGCCGGCAGTCAATAGCTGCATATATGAGACTTCTAATTGAGATTTCGAGCAAACAATAACAACAATAATACTGATAATAATAACTGCAACAACAACAACAGCAATAAAGCTCGTAAGCACGCTTTTGCATCACATGCGAAAAGAGTTTGGCCACATTGTGCGAACATTTGTCTGTGCGTGGGAGTGAGACGTTTGTACGTGTCTGTGTTTCTGCTTGTGCTTGTGTGTGAGACCGAGTGATTGACCCATTTAGCTGCTATATATTCTGTATATTCAAATACACGCTACTTCGGATTTTTTTTTGGCACTGGCTAAAATGAGCAGCATCACGTTTTCATGCAGCAACGCAAACACCACGAGCAACAATAACAACAAAGATGCGACAACTAAAGGAAAATCAAGCACAAATTCTTCAGTATTTGCATCAGCCGGCTTATTAACAACAGCAGCAGCAACAACAACAACAACAGTAGAAGCAACAGCAACGCACCAACAACTAAAACCACAGCTGCACAACCGGTTGAAGAAGGTTAAGGCTGCAGCCAAAACCAACGGTCATAGTCACATGTAAATCATTTGCGTTTTAAATCCCATTTTATTTAACATACACACATATGTAAACGTACAAAAATTAGTGTGTATGTGTATTTCATATTTTTTTGTGATTGTTTGTTGTAACATCTGTATTGTTGTTGTTTTTATATTCAATGCATATTCGCCAGACAGAAACACCCATACACCCATACATACACAGGCATGTATATGTACAAAATATTTATATATGGGAGTGTGCGTTTACACAAGCTCTAATTGATTTGTTGTTATTTTCAGTATTTGTTTCTCTGTTTAATTAACATTCTTTTTAATATCGTTTATCGTGTCGCTGAGTCAACTATCAGTCGCTGTCGGGTTGGCAAAAGAGGCAAACAAAAAAAAAAAAACAGGCTACGGCGGCAGCGTCAGCAAATACTGCTGCTGCTTCTGCTGCTGCTGTCGTATGGTTTGCTTTTGTTTCAATATGGCTCCAAAAAAGCCACGTCTCTTATATGTATGTGTGCTCCCTAATAAATATGTCTCTTCTCCTTTTACTTGCATTTACATACAATGCACATCTATAATATATGTATGCTCTCTCCTCTCTCTCTCTCTTTTGCTCTCTCCCACAATTTGTGTCCTGGAGGTGACAACCTGTTGTTCGTAGCACGTGGGACCAGCACAAAAGTTCCCTCTCTCAATTCAAGCGCTTATCACGCACTTCCCGCTCTGCTCTGTTTCAAACAATGCTTTTGTGCACATACATACTTTTATTAAGCAGATATTTACATTTCTACAAAAATACTTATAAATAATAAGAAAATTTGCCTCAGCAGAAGCGGCAACTGTAAAACTGCCAGAAAATTGCGAATATATCTAGGGAAAAAGTGCTGTAAAATTTTTACGACATCCACAATGAGTGCAATGAACGGTACTTGTATGGTTAATATCTGACCTATGCACAAACATTTGTACATACATATGCATGCATTTGTTTATGCATGGCTCTTGATGGATAGTATGTCTGTACACAAAATTAATTGCGGATCTGGCAATTTTAGTCCGTGGATCTGACTGGTCTGGCAAAGGGTTGCGGATGAATAATGCCAGTGATAGAAGTGATAGGAGTCTCGATTATGTTGCCTAGTATTTATGCCAGAAGCGATACATCTATAGCGATTAGATAACCATTTAAATGTAGATACCCCTTGAGCTTTTTATACCCTCTTTCCAAAATCTGGCTTATCTAATGCTAAATGCCAAAGGCTTGACTCATAGAAACTCTATCGGAAGTTGTTTGTTTGCCTTTGAAAACATAACTTTTATATTTATTTTAATTATCAATAAACAATGTTTAATTCAAGTACAATCGCTATCGTATCGGTTTTATGTCTTGAATTGATTGAAACTGGGCAAAAAGGACGGACTCTGATGATTTTTACGGAATGCCTTACTCTGTTTTTATAACTTTAAATTGTTTAGATATTAAAGCTCCTTTGGCGCAAAATTAAATATCAATAATTTTTGTAGCTAGAATGTGCTTTCGCCAGTTGATTTTTACCTCGTGTGGAGTTTTTTTTGATTAATAAATATACATATGTATAACAGTAAATTATGCATTAATGTTTAGCTTAGATACTATTGTATCATGTATTAGAAGATTCTTAACTGAAATTCCAATATATGTAAGTACATATATACAACGATATAGACATACAAATGTATTCGCTTAAAGCGGGTTTCTTCTAACAATGCCTGCATTTATTATCACTATACTTCTACAAAAAAAATTTCCCCATAAACTTGATTGGAAATATTGCATATTGATTGGATTTGCATATTTGTAATAGTTGTCGATACCACTTGATGACAAGTAAGAACGTCGCAGTCGGGTGTAACAAAAATTCGCCAATCTAAATTTTGAAACAATTTTTTTTGAAAATCACTAAGGTACTTGTTTTTTTGACCAAAAAATTCAAAAAAATGTTATTTTCGAAAATTAAAATATTTTGAATGTAGAATCAATATATATGACAAATGATGAAAAAAATGCCATCAAACATGAAAATCGGTTGAATTTTGA